>CAEFZX010020288.1:0-12805 GCA_903066825.1 Alfaro cultratus
TATATATTTAGTTTTTAAATTTTTGATACAAAGCATCAACTTTCTTTTTGTGAATATTTTTAAATCAATGTTTTCAGAAAGTTATATCGAGTAAAAGTGAAAGGAAATAGGAACAAAAAGCAAAGATCTTGTTTTTGGAACTGACTGAAAATACCCTAATGTACAAGACCAGCCAAAAAATAATAATAAAATACTTTAAGAAACTTTTAAAATGTCCTTTCTTGTCCATATCCAGACCCATCCAATAAATCTGTGGAATTGAAAAGTTTCAATTTCCATCTTTATGTGTCCATGATTTTCTGGAGAGAGTGACGCATCTTCACCTGTTTTGTTCGGCTTGGGTAACAGGAAGCTTCGGCACTATCAGTCTGTCGGTTAACTAGTCTCTTAAAGAAGTTTCAATCCAGCTGTTCTGGAGTCGGTAAGTAAGAAAAGTTGTTCAAGCGTTTAGTAATCTTGTACTGCAGTCATTTTTACAGATACATTCAGAGACACAGCCGGTTCAGCGACTAAAGCTGCCGTTTGTGCTAGTTAGCGTTTACAAACAGCTTGCTGTTGGTAGTCAGCGTCATATCCAGAGTTGTGTTTTAGTCGCCCTTACTTGCATAATAACTCAGGTCGACGGCGGTTATTATCAGTCTTTAACAGGCCAGAACTTGTTAGCCACAGCTCAGGTCTTAGAGTTAGCTTCCGTCTTTGTTGCGCAGACGTAAAAAACACAAAAACTGATCAATTTTTTTTTTCTCCACAATTTTAAGGCTGTGAAGAAAACGTGGCGGGAGGCTCGCTAAGATGATCAGGGCTAGCGGTATGTACAAAATAAATGCATTCATGATTTTTATTTTTATTTTTTAAGTAAAGTTTTTAACGCTCTGTATGCTTTTCCCTTGCAGGCATTTTGAAGTTAGCGGCGCTCATCTTAGTGTTCCTCCTTGCTGTCTTTCTGGCTTTTCAGCTGCTGGAGATAAACGTGGATTTCAAACTGGGCAGCATGATGTGTGAGTGACGCCTTTTGTCCTTTATATGTGTTTTCCTGCTGGTTGTTAAGCAACAATGACCGTAAAATAGATGTGGAAATCGTTCTTTAAGAACTATTGAGGGCTTGTGACGACTGACATTTTTCTTACTTTTTTTCACTTTTCTGTTTTTCCTGCTTTTTAGCCAGATCTTTGCAAGCAAATGAGGCTCGTAAGTATTCAAATTATTCATTTTATTTTTGCATAATCGCTTCTGTGAAATGATGCAGAGTGAGATGTTTAAAAGCCTTAAAATAGATAGAAAGATAACTTGTTGTATTATTGTATACTGAAAGTTTTAAAATCCATCCTTTAATTTTAGTTTATCAGCATGACAATTATTAGTGTACTTGCAATAAAAACAATTCTGCATAAAAAACACTTTATCTACATTTTCAGGAGGTTGCAGCATACAGAGAACAATTTTCAGAGACTTTATGATGCCTGCTTTATTTTTAGATTTATTACTTAACGTACTTTAGACTAAAGGCTGGATTTTATTCTTCATTGTGTGTTTATGATTCAATTAAAAAAAAACAGTTCAAGCCTCATTGCAAATCGTTGCCATGGCTACCGGCGGCTGTATTTATAGATTCATGTGGTATTTGCTGCCTGTTCTCACAGACACAAAGCCAGCTGTGCATAAATGTGGACTTTCCAAGGCGTGTCCACCTGGACACATGGCCTTCAAGCTGACCAGCGGAGCTGCCAGCGTGGTCGGCCCCAGAATGTGCCTGGAGGATAAACTGTAAGTGGAATACAGTCGATAAAATAATAAGATAATACTGCAAAAAGCATTACACACACACACACAGTTTATAGTCTCAACATGCTTTTTTTTAACCTTTTGTAGCTTGTACGCTGAGTCATGTATGTTGGAGTTTACAACAACAGGCCACGTCAGGGGGAAAAAAACCCAATTCAGCTCTAATCATGCAATCCTCTGACTTTGTGTTATAGATTAATGAGCAGTGTAAAGAACAATGTTGGGAGAGGGATCAATATCGCCTTGCTCAATGGTACGACACAGCTTTCCAAACTAAAATTTGTAATTTCACATGTAAGTTTCTAGTTTTATTTCTATTTTTTTTTCTCACCAGGAAAAACAGGAGAACTAATAAAGACAGCTTATTATGACATGTGGGCTGGAGGTCAGTATGTATTACCATATTAGGCATGTAAAGATATTTGCACTGTGCTAACTGTGTCTGTAACCCTTTATAGACGTGGCTCCTTTTATTAAATTTCTCAAAGAAATTGAAGATGGGACAATCGTAATGATGGCTTCATTTGATGACTCAGCAACAAAGTAAGGAAGTTTTCCACTTATGGATTCAATTGATTTGAATTAAATGTGTTGGAGTTGTTTTTGGGTTTTTTTCATGTTATTTTTTTGGTTCTATAGACTCAATGATGAAGCCAGGAAGCTGATTGCAGATCTGGGCAGCTCGGTTGTGGGGAACCTGGGCTTCCGGGACAACTGGATCTTTGTAGGAGGGAAAGGCATCAAGACCAAAACCCCATTCGAACAGGTAACGTCACCTCCCACATTGTTTTCATTTCCAAATGCCAACAGTCAGGAATTTCATTTGGGTTGGTTCCAGTAGACATTCGCATCCCACTGAACACACTACACCCTTAAGACGCCCACGTTGCTCCATTTATGCCTCTTCAGCATCCATATTTGCCCACTATGAAGTCTTGTTTCTGTCTTAGTGTTGCTTACTTAAGAAAAATTAGCTCTGCCTAGCGTAGCTACATACCTACTCAGGTTTGCTATGATTTTCTTTTGTCTCTGCTTCTCTCTTCAGCACATAAAGAACAGTGCTGACACTAACAAATACGAGGGCTGGCCCGAAGTCTTGGAAATGGAAGGCTGCGTACCGCGGAGGCAGCTCTGAGCCCATTGGTGCAGTCTCACCCGTTCAGCCGGTCTTTCCTGCTGTCTCAGTTCAGATTTGTCAGATGTCTTCCCATTTGATCCTAAAGCAGATTTGGACACAGCTTTTCAGTTTGAGAAAGAGTAATGAGCTACAGAGCGGGAGAATAAAAGCCGTCACCGTCTTTCATCTTTGTTATAGATGGATGCTTTAAATGGGACGGAAAATAAACACACTTATATTTAGAGCCCAAAGACCTGGCGTTGCTAGACTGTTGAGGTTTTGTTTATCAATTAGTGTCACTGCCTACTTTTTGTAGTTGGGGACTAACCTCTGTCGTCTACACACTGCCTTAATCTGTTTCATACGTTTTGTAGCCAACAAGTGTGATTCTTTTTTTTTTTTCTTCTTCTTTCCAGAGTTGTTTATTTTTAAGAAAATTATCATTTTGATTGTAATCAAACATACCAAATTCACTGTGCAATGTGTAAATATTTCTATAGACAAAATGTTGGATTGAAAAGATTTAATTTAAAGAATATTACAACAGTAATATAAGTTCTTAGAATAAATAAATGATGAGACTTTTTTTGTCTGAGTTTCTTCTTTGGTGAACGGAACAGCTTGTATGTAAAGGCTAAGTCCCACTCAAGTTAATTAAGGTGACCAGTAATGACAAGTCAGGTGGAAAATATGGCTGCTGTACATTAATCAAGAACTTGTTTTGATTACAAGTTTACAGTAAAGCTGTAGCTCCAGAAGATGAAATGCTACAAACAAGACTCAAAGTTTTATTCTAGTTAACAGAGTGGGGGAACCTCCCTGATGATGATGATGATGATGATGGAACTTTTTCTTTCATTTGAACAATGGAAATTCAGGTTGCACAAGAACGTCAATCATCAGCTGCAGGTGACGATTCGGTCTTTGAATAGGCCAGCGCTGCAGTTCGCAATTCCAGTCTGACAAAGGAAGAGAATACGCTTGTCGTTTGGACCATTATTCATATTCCCCTGATCTAACTTTCCATGTAGCAATTCTTTAGAAAAGTTATCTGTCCCCCTCTTTAAGCTATCTTTGCAACAAAGATACACTTAAGATTTTGTTTAGGAATGTATTTGGAAGATGACCGGCAAGCCAAACAACTTAATCTAACCTAAAAGTTCAGTTTTGTTTGTTTTTCTGAGCTTAAGAAGACGTTAACACATTTATTCCACGATGGTACGTCTTTATTCACGGCAGCCAGGTTTCTGCCAGATAAAAAAATGAGAAATTTAGAACGAAATAAAATCCCTCTCAAACAGGCATTGGAAGCAGTGGTGTCACCAAAAGTTGTGCGGAAGATGTCAATATAATTTGTGCAAATATGTATGATTTGTTTTTGGAAGATGAATAGTGGAATAGATAAGTTTTAACTTGCTGCCACATATGTTTTCATATCCTTATGCCATCTTTTTAGTGGTATATACTTGGTACATATATTTACACTTAAAAACATAAACCTCACTAAATCAAATATAGCAAAATACCTTATAAAATTCTGTTGCAGCTTTTGGTTTCGATACGTCACCCTGACAGTATTAGTGGCTCTCTATCTGGCCACCAGATGGCCCCTTGTGTTCACAATTATCTTTATTTTGGTAAACTTACAACACAACAAAAAAAGAAAAAGAAAATTGAAATGATCTTACAATTATTTTTAAAAAAGGAATAGACTGAAGCCCAAGGCTTATTGTTGCCTATAGACTCAGCATTTTAATACATTTACTTCAGAAAAAGTATAATGATGTGTGTAATTCACATCATTATACAAACTAATCTTATCTGTAAAACAGGTCACATATCTCTTATTTTGTTGCATCATATTCATGTTTTTATGAGTATATATTTCTTCCAGTTTCTTATCTCGTTCCTGTTTAAAAATGACCGACAGGAGGCGCTATTGCACTATATTTTAATCAAACCCTAAATCATCTGTTTTGTTGCGTCTTCACTGTTTAGTTGAGCTACATGTAAACAGCACGGAAGAGTGTGGTTTTTCCCCCCTTTGTCTAGTTAAATATATAAATATCAAATCTGACAAAAATCTCTGGGACATTTTATCGACGATGCATAGAGCTGTCCCTTATGTCAAAACATTATCACTGACTCAAAGTGTAAAAACTGATGATTTTGATTTAATTTTAGAGTCAGACAAGACCAGAAGCTTTATGAAAAGCATAAAATACATACAAATGTCAAGAATTTGTGGAGAAATCCCATTAATATGTGAAATTGTTTTTACCACACCACATGCTGGTATGTAAGAAAGGATTTGATCTGCAGCATCTCACTCCGTCCTCACCTTTCCATCCTCACCTATCCTATCAGTGCAGCAGAAGCTGCGTCTTGTACAGCCACAGAGGGAAACACTCTGCTGCGCTTCCTCTGATGTCACCCAAACTCCACACGCCTTTCCCTACCATTTTCCATTTACCGTCTGTGTTTTTACAGGCCTGTGCAGGAAGGCAGCGGCTATGTTGTTAGCGGTTCCCCTGTTACTGGGAATGTGGATACAAACACACTTATTTCCATTGTAAAGAAATATATGTGCTGGTGTGCAGGACGTGCGTGTCCTCGTTGTTCTCTCTCACGTTGGCAGAATGCCTTCAGTTCCCCTGAAAACAAAGTGTAGGAGTGAATCTGTCTTATGTAAAACAAGCTAACTGGTGCATTATTTGTGAATCCAGCCCATCTCCATCTAAGCATCATGTAAAAGCACAGAATTATAAATACAAGCGGCCTACAGAATCTGCTTCTTCATTACTTTTGTCTTTATGCTCAGTATAAATCTTCCCAGTGAACAAAAGGTGGCCGCCTCTGTAGAGCTCAAAGTTCTCTGTGACCCCTTGACTGTTGCCCTTTGACCGCCTGACCAAAAACACTCCTGCTCCTGTTTCTCGGACAGAAAACTTTTGAGGAGTTCTTTCGCTATGCCTATGAAACCTTTGATAAAAATGCTCCAGGATGCCAATATTCCAAACGGCAGACAGAACCGAAACACTCGGCAGGCTATTTTATAACCGTTTTAACGTGCGGCCTGCAGATTCAAAAGCAGAACATATTTTCAGTCAGAATTAGGACTATTCTGACTGAAATTATACTGAAGACTATATAGTCCGCTATTTCCAGATTGGTTTAGAGAAGTGAAACGAGTTCAGAAACACAATATATCATATACATTTGAAAATATTTAGCATTGCAGAAGTATTAGTTGCTCAAAACATTTCAGGTGTAAGACATTAAATAATAAAGTTTTGAATCTCCACACAGTTCTTGTCTCAGGGTAAATTTGCAGGGAATTTTTTGTTAAAGCTTTTGTAATAACTCACGAACTTAGTGCTGTACAGATGCTCTGCTGTTATTTCGTTATGTGCCAAATGTTTTTGTGTTCTGTTGTTTATGTCATCTGAATCTTTAGCTCTCTGCAGCTGTTGTATTGCTTCACAACATACTGTTGTTGTTTTTTTTTTGTTGCCTGAAAGCATTTTTCTAGGTTTGGTATGTATGGTTGTAACTAAATATTTCAAAACTTCTTTTTATTCACAAAGATTAGCACCCATCTTGGTCTCCTCTTGACGTTTTGCAGACTATAACAAGCAAACTGAACGAACTCAGATCATTATCCGAATGCATACATCGTATGCACTCTGTCAGCTTTCCTGCTTTCTGATACTGAAGTCCAAACAAAGCCCCGGGCTTCTTGTTTACTTTCAGCTCTATGCATTAACCCCTGCCTACCCCCAAGACCCCCACAGTGTCATCCACAACTGTTTCTTTCAGGATCTTCGACCCTCCCCTCTCCAACAGCCTCACCACCCCAGCTTTCTACCCCACCTCCAGTCTTATGACTGCCCTCCCAACATACATGAATGCACACACTGATCCAGGCAGCTGTGTTTACACTCTGCGGGTCTGTGGGAACTTCCTGCTGACCTCAGCACAGACACCATGGAGGCCAGGGATGCTCACATGGATCGATAACTGATTATATGGATCCTTGAAAACTACTCTACATACAGTGGGACTGAACTTCTTTGTTGTCAATGAGAAGGTTGATTATTTTTTTTTTTTACTCCGGTCTGTTTTTCTGTAAACCAGAGTTTACATAGGAGTAATGTGCTCAGAATGAAAACATCTTAAAGTTTTTCGCCGTTGGTAATGTCTGACTTGCTCCCTCACTCGTGTACATGCATGCGCTCTTTGGTCTTGGTTGGAAAACAAAGGTTTCATTCATTGCCATCATCTTGATTTTCTGCAGCACAGCTGCAACTCTAAGTCAGGAAGCAGAGGCGGATCGGATCACTGCTGGTTAAGAACTTTAGACCAGTGTAAGCGTGACCTTTAGAAACCACAAACCAGTCTGAGTTTGCTATGCTGCTGTTGTTGTGAAACAGCAGCAACTTTGCCTAAGGAAGCGGGTATAATTGCATGGACTTTATGGAGGGGTTGAAAGACGTTCATCAGTTTGGGCATGCCATAGGACGCACAGAAAAAGAAATTCATAAAAATGTAACATTTAGCATTTGTACTTGAGTTTAAAAATGAAAGGATCCTTTTTCCGTTTTGCAGAAGGATTGGAGCCTTTTCCAGCAAGAGGGATGGCATATTCACAAGGGAACATAAAGACAAATATACACACAGAGAAACCAAAAATAGAGTTGCCAATTAAGTGAAGATGCTTGTTTTGGACTGTGGGAGGAAACCAGAACGCCCAGAGAAAACCCCCACGCACACAAATGCAACCCAGGGAGGCCCCAGCTGGGAGTTGACCTATAGCCCTCTTGCTGTGAGGAGGAGCAAAGCAAACTTGCAACTATTTAGTATTACTGGGTGCCTTGCAGAAATATTCAAATCTCTTTCATTTGTTTTCTCCAATTCTCTCATGCTACAGCCAAAAACTCAGTGTATTTTAATCAGATCTTGTGATCTGAATAAAATACTAAGGTTAATGGTTTTCAAAGTTAATTCTCTTGTAAACCTCTGAATATGTTGTGGAAATCCATTCACCCCTTTACTCTGATGCCCCTGAATAAAATCAAGTGCCAAATACCGCATTCAAAAGTCACGTAATTAGAAAGCAGAGTCCGCCTGTGAGGGATTCATTCTAGGCCGAGGGTAGATCCAGATTTTAATCACTGGTATTTTGAATAAGTAACGAATTAGCAAAATAAAAGAACGGCTTACAAGTGTTCATATGTTCATTCATATCAATTGGCGTACCTGCATCAAAACATTCTCCTACATCACATTTTTATACGAAAATATAGATAGATAATATTTTTAGCGCAGGGAACTATTTTGCTTTATCTTTTACAGCCGTCTAGAACAATTTTGTTGCATCTAATAAAAAGATAAAGCGTTGGACTTCATGGTTGTTTTCTTGTATTTCATGCAGACTCTCTGGAAAAATATTGTTGACGTGGCTTATGGACTCCTGACCGCAAAATCTGCCTCATACATTATGCAACAGTCTAGACGAGAGTCCTTTTAACTTTTCCTGATCGCGCTCCTCCGTCCTTAAACAACGATTTCATTCCAAAGAAACGGATAGTATAACAGCAGCCTGTACTCTTCTTTTTGTGCTGCGTTTGCGTCACTAATATCAGTTTACTGCACCCCACATGGAAGCTGTGAATACATAATAAAGAGATTAAGTTTAGGAAAGTTTCCAAAAAAGAAAAGAAAGGAAACTCATTTACAATTATCATACACAACAGGCAATTGTTAAATCAAAATAACAGAGTATTTTTCAAACTGAAGAACACCACAGTAACCCAGATAATAATACAGTATGTGTACATGGTTTCTGCTGTTCTCAGCTTTTAAAATAACCTGCATGCAGGTTTTGCAGCCTCAAAACCTGCATGCAGGGATGAGCAGTGGTTACCTGCACCATAGTGTCAACATCAGCAGTCTTCAGGCAGTCTCAGTCATAATCGTGATGTACTGCAGCAATGAAGAAAATGTTTAAAAAAAAAAAAAAAGGAGGTTCCAGACATGGGTGGGCTTCTTTGTTAGGGACCGACCCTGGATTGTGGTTTTACCAAGTCATGCGTAACAGTGACTGTACAGTACACACCCTCTTTAATGTTTCCCCCCCAGTTTCTTTCTTAGAATAGTTTTTTCTTATTTAACAAACATTTTTAGAAGATTTTTCTTACAATCTAAATTTAGATAGCGTTTCAAAAGTATTCATACCCCGTGAACAGATTCACATTTTTAATCTTTCATTTTGTGTGTTAGACCCAAACAAAGTGGAGCATAGTTTGAAAGAAACATCTTCCTCCTAAATTTGAAGGCAACGAATCATTTCTAAGAAAAGCTTAAAATGTACGACAAGCATTTGTGTTCAAACTTCTCCAGATGGAGCTACGATACCTCTGAACAAAATCGTAATGTTCTTTTAGAACAAACGTCCCCCTGACAGTATCACGCAGGTCATGGTGGATGCAAAGATAGCAGCTGTCAATCAGAGAAATATTTAGATGAAGCTAAAATCATATGACTGCAGTTTGTTTTTCATTCTTGTTGGAGCAGTTGATGTTGGCACCTCCTTCCTGATGACATCACTCAGAGGGAAAGCTCGATCTGGACGTTGTAGTTCTGTGCTCCGCCCAGTTAATGTGAGCGAGTCTGTTTTGCCTTCTACTATGGGAAACATTCCAATCTAGATTATTTTTATCTTACAGTTTTATTTTTTTAATAATAAGTAGTTCCAAAGTAGGAATGAGGATCCCCGTCCATCCCCCTGTCTGCAACTGAGTTTAAAATGAAATGTCTGTTTTAGAAAAGTGAAATAAAACGAACCATTTTAAATGCTTTATTTTGACAGAGCAGACAGACAATGCGATAGATACTTTATAGATAAGGTGGATCAGTTTGTCTTGAAGGATTTCCTCTTATTGCACAGCTACTTGTTTTTCTAGAATGACAGATTTTGAGATTGTTTGATTTTGAAAGGAACAAAAAACATCACATTTTTATATAATAAGGATCTTTTTTAAATTATGAGATAAACAGGTAAGCTTGAACTGATATACATGAAAAAAACGTTTTGATATTTATATTCTTTTACTATTTTTGACCAGCGAAAGCAGCAGTCACCGTCTTATACATTTAGCCTGGGCTTTTATATGGCCCTCTTGCATTACATAAAAGTGTTTTTCATACTGTAAATGTCAATAAAAGTTACCTTTATGGGTTAGTATGCGAGTCCGATGATTTAACTGCTTTTGTTTGAGAACACATTTAGTACGACTACTAAAATAAAATTAAATCACACATTGTTAAGCAATAACAAAGTCAGCTCTCCATGTTATTTAGACCATTTATGTATTTTGATCATTTTTAAATAAGTTTATATCGCCTTTCGGAAATTAATTTTCCAGGATCTCCCTGCATTCAGAGAAATCAATCTTTGATCAGCTTCTTGGAACATGCTAAACACTCCCACAGCATGATGCTCCCTCCACCAAGTTTCCCTGTACTAGCGGATAATGTGTTTAGGGTCACACCCCACGTTAAGGGTTTTGCAAGTAAACCAGAAAGTTAAAGTATATTCTTAAACTGGCCTCATTCAACACGTTTGAACACATCAGATGATATTTATTCAGAGGCTCTATTACACACAGGCAGATTGTATTTGGTAGATAAAGACACATGATGTCCTTCCACTTCATTCATTTATTCTGGTGTATCAGAAAATTCTAACAGAAAATGTCTGCAGTAGGAATGTGACAAATGTAATCTGAAAACAACAAGAGGGCTGAATATTTCTCCAGTGTCAAAATGAGAAATTGATCAAATTACATGGTACTAAAACCTTTATTGCTATAGATTGACTTTTGGTCCAGAAATGGGTTGCTAGTTGGTTAGTCATGAGTGGTGGCTGCTTTCCACAGATTGCGATCATTATGTTGTTTGTTCCACCAGCTGATGTTCTAATTCTTAAAGCAAATGTTTGTTTCATTTTAGGGTACGGCGTTACCCTAAAATGAAATGACACGGATGTTCACCTGGGCTTCAGTCCATGAACGTCTGTGTCATCGTCTGAATACCAAACAGATCAGTGACGTCCGCGTGATGTTCATGACCGGAGAGGCACTGACCCCTCTGGAGTCGGACGTACAAATGGATGAAACCTTTGATAATAGCTCGTTTAATTTAAACATTTTATTGTTTTCTAAGGCTTTTCATTGTACTTCAATCAATTCCATAATGTTCAAAAAATTTGACAGCAAAAAAAGAAATATTTCATAGAAATATTATGTTTTTTGTCTCTTTTTTGTTACTAAAATTAAAAGTTATAAAGTCCATATAAAGTCCATGCAGTTATCCTTCTTCGTGGACATAAATACATAAACAAATACTTTTACATGTAAACAGATGTAAAAATATTTATTCTGCTTAAATTTTTTCGCATTGTGTCCCATTACAGCCACAAAATTCAACGAATGTTATTGTTTGCTTTCATGACGGACCGAGATAAAATAGTATATAATTCTAAAGTGTACGAAAAAATTAAGAATTGTTGTTCATTCACTATTAACATTCAGGCGACACTTTGTAGAACAGTTGCAGCAGCATTTCATTTGGAGTACACCCCTACCAGCTTCACACATTTAGGCTTTTACACTTTTGCGAATTCACAAAGTAGTTTGAGCCAAATCAAAATTAATAGAGTGTTTGTGAAAAGACATTTTTAAGCTGAACGAGATTTTGGTTTAGTCTTTGAACACATCGATATGAGTTGGTCAATTTCTTGTGCATCTGGCTTTTTGTTGCCACTTCAGTCTCAAGGCTTTTGTAGCTTCTCTTTCAGGATATATTCAGCTCCCATCATCTTCCCATCACCTCTGTCCCTGCTGAGGAAAAGCATACCTGCAAAACGCTGCCACCACCATGGTCTCATGGAAATTATTTGCTATGTGTAATGGCGGTTTTCCACCACATGTACAATGTGTAGACTGAAAAGTTACATTTTTATCCCGTGGTTATATTTTGTTGAGACAAATAGATATCTGCTCGACCTCTTGAACAGAAGAACCAGGTAAAAGTCCTGCAGGAGAAATCTCTGTGTGACTGTTTTCATGACGGCTTAACACTGTAAAAAGCATGCTTATAGCAGTAAATAGCATAAACTAAAAACACCATCTGGCAAGTAGAGGCAAGTTTATTAGTACAGCATTATTCATAAGTGGGTCAATGAAAGCACATTACATTGAAATGGCTTCAAAACTAAATACGTTTAAAGAAATCCATGAATTATGGGGCCATATTAAAACTTGTAGCTGTTTTTCTGCAAACATCCCAGAATGGCGAGCAAGCTGAGTCGCTGCAATCCTGCTGTAGCTGCTATGTTGCTTTTCTAGTTTTGCATGTATGCTTTGAGAAGTTGCCAAGCTAACAGTAAACATTACCGCAATTCTGAATTCTTCTGAATTCCCCATCCTGTATGAACTTCGCACTGTCTGCAGGCTGTTTTCGATTCCATAAAAAGGCTGCAGGTGTGTAGGTTTAACCTCCACCTCCGCCTCGGCTCACGTAAATACGCAGACCTTATGGGAACGGCCCAGTTTCACATTTCTACGCGAGTCCTGGTACAAAATAACTTCTGGCTGAACCGTGAGGAACCTGAAGTGTGAACTGTACATCACACCTCACAGCTTCACCTTGTTGTTTGTATAAAAAAAAAAAACCAGCAGTCTCCAAGTTTCCATAAATGTGCTAAAACACTCGCTGGCTTTTTTGCTTTTTTTTCCCTTTGGGACAGAACGGAAAGAGGAGCAGCAAGTGCTGAATGTGCAGACTTCATGAAGCCAGGACAAGCTGTGCAAAGCATTACCTCAGAATGCAGGTGGGTGTTTA
>CAEFZX010020290.1:0-19402 GCA_903066825.1 Alfaro cultratus
AAAATGCAATACATCCATTCATATTCTTTTCAGTCTTCCAGCGCATCATCAGAAATGGATGGCAGATAGCTACATAGCGTTCCACACTCATAAGTGTGATGAAGAAGATGCTGCTAAACATGCACACAGTGATAACACAGATTAAGATATTACAAACTATCAATCCAAACTCAAAAGTGTGCACTAGCGAATAGATCCAAGCAGGCAGAGTGATGAGGACCATCGTATCTGCCACTGCCAGGTGCAGGATGAGGACCACAGTGTGAAAGCGCTGCTTGACGTGCCTCAGGATAGTCCAGATTACTAGCAGGTTCCCTGGAACTCCAACCAGGAAGGAAAGACCCAGTATAACACAGGCCACTGTTGTCCCACCGTCTAACTCCTTGGGGGCTTCTGAAGGTAACATCTTGATGGAGCGGTCCATGTCGGGAATGTGTTTTTGAGGCAGAGTTTACACCAAAAAATTAAAGTGCTGTTCAAGCAAGGCTCCACTTCCCTTTCTGAATTGAAGAGAATGCAGATTTTAGCATGAGCAACAAATAAGGAATTCATGCAAAGTTCCATCCCTAATGTTGCAACTTCAGACATGTGATCCGTCTGACTTTAAAATTAAGAATGCAAGATGATGGTTGAAATAGTACTATATGTTTATAAATATGTCTTAGTAAGCTACAACAAAGTAAAACAGGTGTAAAGTAGTAAAAAAATGAATAGGTTGAAAGATTTCTCCAAATGTTTTCTACTAAATTTTAGTAGTTTATACAATTTTTCAGTGAGAAATACAATGTTCAGTGTTTTTATTTTTCAGGCTAAAGAAGTCTTTTTAAAATAATATGATGAAAATATGATGAAATACTTATACATAGTATAAGTAGTTATTCAGTTTCTAATTACCCAAAAATTTGTTTATTTGAAGTTATTCAATTTCAAGAATTTGCGTACTAAGATCACCTTCTCCACTTTTATGTTCTTTGTTTTGTTCTCTTATTCCTGAGTGAGATATTAATGCGAAAAGCATTTAAAAAGGTTATGACAAATTAAATATAGCAGACAGTACAACACATAATGTGTTCTGCCGTAATATTTATAAATAAACCAAATAAGACTTACTATTTGAAAAGTTTAATGCGATGACAGTACCCGTGTTGTGGTAGAAAATAAAGGGAAGCTGGATTTGTTTTAACTTTTCTCCCAACAAGTTTAACATTGGGATTTGTTACATCATGACCACAAACTTTAACTTTGGACTCTGTCAACTTCATTTGTTGAATTTATATTTATCTCAAGAGTTAATTATTACCTTCAGCTACTGGTTATATTTCTCAAACAGGAAAATCTACACAAACTTAGGAATTAAATCAAACTTAGTCTCAAATACAAATATCTTATCATTGAGTTATCACGTAAAGATTTAAATGATAACTGTTTTGATTTACAGTTGCTACAACACATATTACACAAGCACAATTAACTAGACTACATCCTTTAATGGTTTAGGGACTGAATTTTAAGTACATTTTAATGGTATGTCTGTTTTTTTTATATGTTATTTTCTTCTCTCTCCTCTCACCTGGGTTTCATCTGACAATCTCCATACCTGCCCCAATTATGCTGTTTATACCTTATTGGACATTTAGTTATAATATTTTCTTACTTCTGTGTCTTGATTGTTGCACTTCCACTTGGTTTCTGTGGAAGGATTTGTCATTTCTGCTTTGGTTTTGCTTTAGTTTCTTTAGAGGTTTCTTTCTGACCTAAGTTGCATGACTCCCTTATTCTCTCCTGCTATCAGTTTCATTTCACTGATTGCAGGAGTTGGCTGTGTCACAACGTGACGTGATAGATGATTAATAGAGAAAATAGGTACTACTATTATTTTAGACACATTGCTTCAACTATTTACAAAATTATCAAGTTTAGATTTGGGGTGACTTCTAGGACTTTTCAGATGATAGACTGAATTAGAAGGACATTAGAAATTCCAGCTTTTACCTTGGTTGGGAACCACTAGATGAAGTATCTGGAGGACGCAGTATATGGTTTTTACATAAGTATTGATTTGGATCCTGATCAGACAGGTTCAAACCCAGCAAAGGCCTACAATTTATTTAAGAAATTAAAACAGACAGCTGATTAATGTGTGCAAAACACAAATATTAGAAGGTGGAAAGGAACGCACAAATATTCAGATACACTAAATTACTGGGTGTGTTTTAATTACTACTACCTAAGTAAGTACCTTGTTACATACTTTGGTTTGCTTTGTAACTGTGTTACATAACTAATAATTTTTTTGACCTGTCGTCCAATAGATATAGTTAATATGTTTGTTTTTAACTAACAAATATTGACATTTTCTCTGAAACCCACTATAGGCAACCATAGTACCCCCAGCAATATGTGAAGAATGGCTCTAGGAGGAAAACACTTTAAACTTGAGAAATTACTGTTATGTAACAAAAGGACATTTAGAATTATGCAAGTATAATCCAAAACATGTAATCAAATTATTTCTCCATGCATTTTTTGTAATCCATACCTTCAGATTTCGTCATACTTTAAAATAATTCTGGATTTTAGCTGTATTTTAACTCATCTTATCAAATCTTGGGATGTGAATTGCTAAATCACTTGATCACATTTTTATCTTTACTCCTCACAAATCACAAGTGATTTTCATCCCTGGGATGTCTCAGTAACGATCTTAAACCATTACTGTCCTTTAAATGTATATTTAACCAACTTAAGTCATGTGCTATTTGCTGTAGAGGAAATAGGTCACTCTTCTAAAAAATGTGAACATTCCTCTAGAATTAGGTTGCTTATGTTGCAGAACTTGTCCGGTAGTTTTCTTTCCCCTTAAGAAATGACCCACACTTTATTGTCAGAGGTTTGTTGTCAGTGTGTTTGCAAAGAAAACACAGTCAAAATTTCTAAATATATTCTCGGTGCTAGTATCATTTTAAATAATGCAAAAGAATGAACTCCATTAAAATCATGCTCTATTTTTTTATGATACCGCCCTACTCACAAAACCTTTAAATAATTGTAATCATTTCAGTTCAATTCAATATACATCAATATCTCCTGGTTAACACCATAATTTGTTTGCAAGCACTTCTAATCCATTTCACTTGCTTTCGCTTCTCTTTAAATCTCTTTGGTTATACGGTTAGATAACCGGGCAGTTTATAATCCAGATCAAATGTATCCACATTTTCTTTTCGTCATTTTGCAAAACAAAACATTTTTGAAGGAAATGTGGTGTATTGCTCCTTTTTTTGGAGAATCTGTGTGAAGCTTATTTTCCGGGAAATTGTTCAAAATGCGTTTTCTTACAGTTAAACAGCCATTGAATGAATATTTAAAGTGACACAGTGACGGTGGTAGGTATTTTCCATTACTACGGCTTTAAAATCGTCCTGATGACGCTGTCTGGTCTTCTCCGTCCAGCTTCAGCCAGCTGCCTGTGCTCCCTGGAATAAACACGACGATGATGTCGACTGCTGTGTTCTTTGTCAACTGAAAGAACGGCTCAGTTGAGAATAAACAATCCTGGATTTCACGTTTAATTAAGCTGGAGACAAATTGTAAGTGACTGAGTGTTGTTTGAAGTTTGCTCACACTGCGAAACTACGTAGCTAATATTACAGTAAGCTAGTATGGGGTAATGTTAGCCAGGTAAATAACCCATAATCAGGGCGTTAGCATCTGTTATTTAACGTTTCCTCTGCTGTAGTATTTTCGTTAGAATTATTGGTGATTGTGATCGTATTATCGTTGTTTTTATGGTCTGTCGTCGAGTGAAAATTAATGGTTACACTTCATTTATTAGGGAAGTGTTGATGCTTGTTTGCTAGGTGGAAGCTAGCTTCGTTTGGTAGCGCTAGCTACTGTATTTTTTTGTGTGTGACTTATTTTGTATCAACATTTTTGCGCTGTGTGTGTCACACTTGAATGTTGCGTTATGTTTTATTGTTGATATAGAAGCAGGCGTGAAATTAGCACAGCTGTTTGATATGTGGTGTGATTATGTAATATTTTCGCTTAGCTCTTTTAAGTTGAGCTAACGCTAGCAGTCTTGTTTCTGCTTTTACAGGCTGGTGGACGCTCGTTTTTTACAGCTAAAGAAGTGGACCGGAGATCACAAAATGCCTCTGCTGTTTCTGGAGAGGTTTCCCTGGCCCAGCCTGCAGACCTACACTGCACTGAGTGTGGCTTTGCTGGTTGGCAGCATCTTCAGTGCCTATACTACTGTCACTGACCCAGGGTTTGGGGCCTTGGAAACTGATGACACGCCAGCTCCCTCTGATGTTGATCTTGAACATCTGAACAATGCAGTTGGTAACACAGAACTGGCCAGAACTGTCTTGTGGTATCTAATTACAGACAGTCTGTTTGTATGGGTGAGTATCACCCACTTTGCAACTTTGCTATATTGTAGTAGCATGTTTGTTTATGATAAAAATTAATGGGACTTCATATTTTTGTGTCCTGACAGGTGCTAGTGAACACATTTTGCTGCTCTTTGATGTTAATTGCAAAAATGATTCAGTATGTGGTTTTTGGGCCCCTCAGAGTCAGTGAGAAGCAGGTGAGTTTTGTGTTGCCAGGTCCAGTGTATTGTGTTTTTCAACATTGCAATTTTGCAGCCCAAATGTTTTCAGTCAGTACAACTCCAATCTTTGAAAGTTAATTTAATAAGATGTCAGAGAAAGTATTCTGGTTTTAGTAAAACACGGGTAGATATAATGCAAATATTAAACAAGTCTCACCCATTTCTCTGTATAAGGTTTGCTATTTTTAAAACCAAAGTTTGTATGCAGATGTGCCTGTAAAGAAGTTAATGTTTTGGTTGAATCGTTTTTGACAACATTATGCATAACTTTAATAATCAATATAGAAAATTAGCACAATCATAAATTCTGTATAAGTATTATGGATAGTTTCCTTTCAGTGTGTTATAGTTTGAGAATTGCATACTGACCTATTCATGGTTTTGTAGATCACAATAAACATTTGAATGGGAATCAGGACCTAATCTGCCGTCTTGTCTTTTTATGCATCAGCATCTTAAGGATAAATTCTGGAACTTCATCTTCTACAAGTTCATTTTCATATTTGGAGTGTTGAATGTGCAAACCGTAGAAGAAGTGGTCATGTGGTGTTTGTGGTTCTCAGCCTTGGTCTTTCTCCATCTCATGGTTCAGCTCTGCAAAGATCGCTTTGAATATGTAAGTATGTTCAAATGTATATGTTTTCACTACGTGACTGGTTGGTTTTGAATGTTCCCAGGGTTTTGACAGATTAAGGCAAAGTAGTAGAATGGCCTTGGAATAATTTCCAGAAAGTTTTCATAACATTGTATTGTGTTGTGTTGTAAAAACTAACCCTGGTCAGGGAAATTATCATGACTGTTGGCAAATAACTACATGTATTACTGGGGCCCTGTGACTGTGCTGTGGTTCATTTCAATGCCATCGCTTGTGAAAAACACCACAAAAAAGACGGCTGCTTATCAAAACGCCATTTGTATAGATGTCACTAATTTGTGTATTTCAGTGATTTGAATATGCAAAAGCAATGCCCATCCCTAAAATCTAATTTGAAAACATTTAGCACAGGTTAGCAAAAGGATTTACATTGAGATTTTCTTTCAGTATGTGTACATATCAGTAATGTTTGTTGCCAAATATAGAAATGAAACCACAAGACAGTTTGCTTGCCTGGTGTATCACTATAATGTATTACGTTTCAAAAAGTTCTAACTGTGAAGAAAACTATCTGTCTGGCAGATGGGGGACAGGCTGTCTAATAAATTAGACTAAAGAACTCGGGTGACAGTCATTCACCTTACAATGGGTTTAGAGATTGATACTCTACAAACTTTCACATTACTCTAAGTTGTTTTTAAAGGTTTGCAGAAACTGTCCATCTAGATGTTTGTACTCCAGATCTATTAATAGCTCAAAGTTCTGTGCTGTTTGCTTACTGATACAGTTTCAGTCCCAACACTGACTTGCCCTGTACTAGTTTGTGCTGTCCTAGTTTAAGGGGGGGTATCAGATGTAATTCCCTACTAGCATGATATTTTATACAGGGTTTTTAATTGATATTGTACATACAATGGCAAGTTGACTGGCTTGGTATGTTAGAAAAGTAGTTTCTGCCACCAGTTCTTATTGTGTAATTACTGTAAATGTCTTTCATGAATGTATTTTACTTTGTATGCATATATTTGCCCGCCCCTTGTCTTTTGGGTTTTATTGTAGTCTTGCTTTTACTCATAATGGTTTTAGCCTAAAGCTGCTCTCTTGTTGTCACACCCAGATGCTTTCCTGTTTTTCTCTTCATGTACGTTTTCAGTAAGGATCAGATATTCAGGTTAAACAGCTGTAGACCAAAGATAAGAATGTTTAAGTTGTGTGAGAAAATATTGTAACCCACAAGACACCTGTGTACTTTCATGCAGCTGAGCTGTTAAAATATGCAGAAACTGATCCACTTTTGCCTTCCATGTGTAACCGATATTTAGATTAAGCTTACAGTTGTATAAGTAATGTGAACCTTGAAACATTTCAGGACTGCATGGCCTGTGGGAAACCAGCCACAATGAGCTGAAATGAGCACACATAAAATTGTGAGATTTTTAGTTCTGATGAGCCAGAATTACTTGTGTTTTTTTAATTCTTTTAATTAATTTTAAGGTTTTCTGAAAGTCTTTCAAATTTTTAGCAGAAACCTCCAGTAGATCCAGGTTTGGGATAATTCATGTTCCTCAGTCAGCTGATTGCTGAGAGGTCACAATCGATACCTAGATGTACAAGGCCAGGTGTACTTTCTAAGGGGAGAAAACAAAATTAGTGGCAACAATTATTACAAATCATCCATAGGGTAGAACAAGTTAAATGTATTCTATCAATATTTGCACCTACCTGGGGGAAGAACGGTGGTCTAAAATTCTGTGATGTAACGGATTCATTTTCAGTTATTGGAAACATGTGCAGGGTTTCCCCCAACTTGGCGGGCCACCAGGCTCAATGGTAAAGACGGATTAAGCCAGGTGAAGCATTTAACTGGGCCAAGGGGGTGTGCACCTGCCTATTAGCCTCACGTGCTATTATTTCCAAATTAAGATGCTTGCTCATGCACCTCCAAATTTGTGCAACTTTAAAAAATTTTTTTGGTGGGTTGCTGGTGGACTGCCCTAGCACCTCCACCACTGGGCGTAGCAGATTTTCTGGAGGAAACCCTGACCGGACTGCAGTCGTTGCCATTACAGAGGCCCGACCAGGTTATTACTTTTAGGGGAAATTTGTATTTCACATTGGGGAAGCTAGCCTAGAAAATCAAATAATTTGAAATCTGCATTTTGTATTGACATTAGTTTGAAATGAGTGACCTAAAAAGAAGAAAAAAAATTCCCAACATACTAATGTTTTTTTTTTCCTTCTCTGTAGCTTTCTTTCTCCCCATCAACCCCGATGAACAGCCATGTGAGAGTGCTGTGCCTGCTGGTCTCCCTGCTCCTGGACTGCTGTGGCCTGGCTGTGGTCTGTGGCCTGCTAGGAGCCTCCCATGGCATGCACACACTATCCTTTATGGCTGCAGAGGTAATGGCCTTCAGTTACACCCCATTTAAAACCTGGAGATCTGTTTTCTTAACTTTAGAGAGCACGCCTTGTACAATTTACAAATAATTTTTTATCAATCTATATTAATAATATTCAGAGTTTTTCTTTTGCAGTGTCTGGTAATTTTAAAATATATATTTTGATTAATCTGTTAATGTTTGATTAAAATATTTTACATGTGCTCAATCAATACATTTAATTGTTTAATCAATTCATAATGTTGTGAGATAGAGAGGCCTGTCATTTGAATAAATGAACTTGTTCCAGCTGTTCCTCAACTATGTGTTGCAACACCCTGGGGAAATTAGTGCTATTTTTATTGGTTATTAATATCTAAATCAAAGGTGACATCATGGAAAATATCTTATCTGTAAATGATCTCATTAGCACCCCCTACTCTCTCTCTTGATTTACTTGGCCCCAAATTTTATGAAGATTTCTGAATGTTTTCTCACAGTTTGTAAAGCCAAATGCAGTTGTAAGATTTGTAGTGATTAGTATAGAAAGTGATTTACAAGAAATTACATTGTTGAAATTTATATTGTTTTTCTCAGTGTTTGTTGGTGACGGTTCGCACTGGACATGTCATTATGAGGTAAGTCTGTTCAAAACCCTGACAGTCAGCTGCTTCCTCATGGGAGCAGTACCGATGAGGCCCAGCTCAAATTTAGAAATGGGCTAAACTTAGCAACCATGTTTATTTTCTTCTGGTTCCGTTAGTACCTGAAGACATTCAGCAGAAACTCTGACATAACGTTTAAATTTAGCAACTTCCTTTCTTGCATTTAATTATCATTCAGAGCTGTGCATGATTTTGAAGTGGAAAGAAAGGAATAAATGAGCTTAGGGTTATTTTAGCTTGTTTTTTTTGTCTTAGCAAATATAAATCTGAAAAATGTGGGTTGCACTGGCATTGAGTATCCTTTTACTCTGACAACCTTAATTAAAATTTTTATTATTAAATTAAAATCCAGTATAATTGAATGCCTTAATAGGTTTCCTCATTTGTGAATAGAGTTCCTGTGTATGTAATTTAAGCTTTATCTCAGAAGAGCTTAATACAAATGTCCCCAACAGATTCAGATTATTTTTGAAAATATAAAACATTTTTTAACAAAGTCAGTGAACATCTTTTATGATTTTAACAGTTGTGTTTTATCCTCAGGTACTCCATCCATCTGTGGGATCTGAACCATCCAGGAACCTGGGAGAGCAAAGGCACATATGTCTACTACACAGACTTCATCATGGAGCTGGCTATGCTCTTTCTGGATCTGATGCATCATATCCATATGCTGGTGAGACAGGACATCAAACCAATTTCTGAGCTAGAAATGAGAGTCTTGAACAGAAAACTAAGAGATCAACTGTAAGAATAGAGGCATTCATTGCATGTTGAGTCATACAACCCTCGGGTTGCATTTGCAGACCAGGATCACATGTACAAATGGAAAACTGGAGAAAACAACAAGCGTTCATTATGTGCTTTACTTTCACATTCAACATTTCGTACCCAATACAGTTCAAAAATGTAATTTAAAACACTGTCCGACTGTTCGTCTACCTTACCTATCTATATGTTCATCTTGTTACAGCTGTTTGGTAACATCTGGCTGTCCATGGCGAGCTTGGTTATCTTTATGCAGTTGCGATATCTGTTCCATGAGGTCCAGCGGCGCATTCGCAGACACAAGAACTACCTTCGAGTCATCAACAACATGGAGGCCAGGTACTGAATCAAATGATGCTCTCTTTATTGATCCCGTTATTTCAATTGTATACTTCAAATGTCCTTAAGATTTAACAAAAGGTGTTGGTAAAAGCAATGCAAAGCTGTGTTTTTGATTTTTCTGTCAATAAGTTTTTATACTTTAAAAATATTTTTGTTTTGTGAATTGTAAAAAGATCTCTCAACTGTGCTTTCCTTTTTTAAAAATCTAGTACTTTAAAAAGTCATAGTGCTAAAACTGTAATCATGTCATTGTTAATCCTTTATCTACAGTATTTCCCAATAATACTTGCCCTTCTAAATATTTGCGTATAAATTGCATTTTGTGCAGGTTTGCGGTTGCTACTGCAGAGGAACTGGCTGCAAATGATGACGATTGTGCCATCTGCTGGGACACCATGCTAACAGCACGCAAACTGCCCTGTGGCCATCTTTTCCACAAGTAAACAAGCCAGTGTTTCTGTCTTTTATATTTGTTTTTAAACCCTTGTTTTGGACCAGGAGATTAAACCTTTGGGATGAAGTCTTTAACAAAGATGTGCTGGCCAAAACAGGTCTTATGCAATAAGCAAATGTATAATATCTGCATGGTGGCTTTTCAGCTCTTGCTTGCGTTCGTGGCTTGAGCAGGACACATCATGTCCCACATGTCGAACATCTCTGAACATTAATGGGGACGGAGTTCTGGGTGGAAACCAGCAGCAGGGTCCTGGGTTGGAAGACAACATTGGCCCAGTAGGTGCTGCTCCAGAAACTCGGCCACACATCAACCAACACAATCACTTCTTCCACTTTGATGGTAAGTCTGCCAGACACAGATCCAGCAGTGAGTTGTGGAGGAAACCGAGACTCAGCTGTTGTTTTCTGTCTACATGTTCTTGCAGGATCTCGCATCGCCAGCTGGCTGCCCAGTTTTTCTGTTGAAGTAATGCATACTACTAATATCTTGGGCATGGCTCAGGCTAACAACTCCCAGCTTATGGCCATGGTAAGTTCTAATTTATAATCACATGTACTTGTTCTGAGGACACTATTGTGACTTTGGCCTATCTTCAACACTGAAACATTTTCTTAATTTGATGCAAATGTATCGCATGTTGGATAGCAAAGGTTAAACACTAAGACCATAAGGGCATTTTTGTATTAATTATTTGTGAGATATTACTGAACAAAATAACTGTTGTAGAATTTCTAAGCTCCAACTTTGGAGGAGAAAATATTTTGTAGTCATATTGATCCTTGTGCTTCACCTCCAGAACCTGTTTTTTTTCCCCCATTTGTTTGAACAAAAATAGTGCAACTAGACACATCATTCTTCTATTTGTATGAGCTACCTTGACATTGTTAGAAAATAAATCACTGAACTATCTGTTAATCGATCTTTCCAATCATCCATTATTAGCATTCCATACTTCCTTACAGTCTGCATATTTTTGTTCCATTTACAAAACCTGATGACTGTAGAAATGGTTGCCTAATAGTGAACTTTTGTATTTAGTACAACTTGTTAGGAAACTTTGGAAATTTGTTTCTGAAAAAGGATGATTTTTTTTATATTATACAGTATATTCTAACACACCTGGATAAAATAAATAGCTCAACAAAAAACCTAAATAATGTGTTTCTGGTTCAAAAGGCCCATCAGATTCAGGAGATGTTCCCTCAGGTGCCCTCCTACCTTGTTATTCAGGACCTGCAGCTGACCCGTTCCGTTGAGGTCACCACAGACAACATTTTGGAAGGACGAATCCAGGTGCCTTTCCCTGCACAGGTTAGCGAAGCCATATTTCATGTTGAGTTGTCCATATGAACACGCAGGTTTGCTTTGTAGATATTCTCCTCTTGTTCTTATTTTCTTCTTGTTGTTAGGCCATAGAGCGCGGTCCGCTCCAGGGGAGCCAAGCAGAAGATGAGCAGCCAGGTCCCAGCGGAGAAGCAGAGCAGAACCCCAGTGAGTCAGATAACATGGAGGCCAGAGGCGGTCGCTTCTCCAAGTCTGCCGAGGAGAGGCAGAAGATGCTAAAGCTGAGAAAAGAAGAAATGCTCCAGCAAGCACGCAGGTTGGCTTTATTACATTTGAGTAGAGATACACTGAAGTTCAAATCTGATTCAATTTGTTTTGATGTTGAAATAAATTTTGTGGAAGTAAAATAGTAAAAAAGTGATTAGAAAACATTTATTGCATGTCTAATTTATTTTATTTTCAAAAGTCAGATTTACATGAGATGTCTTAGGTTTCTGTCATGCCGGTTACCTTTTTCATGTTAAATTTACTTTCATAACGGTTCTTCCTGGCTCTCCTCCTCCATCTAGGAGGTTTCTAAACAAGGGTCAAGAAGATAATGAGGAGGACTTGCCCAGACTGGAAGACTACTCTCTCACACAACTGGACTCCACTGTGCTGAGGCGTAGAACCATGGCAGCAGCTGCAGAGAGACGCCTGCAACACCAAGAGGAACCTGCGCCCTGAAATACATAAAGGACTTGAGCAAGAAAGTATACTACTTCATCATCCTAAGAGGCAACAAGACCTATTTCAGCCTTTCCCCATTTGGTCTAGTCAATAGTTATCACCTTTGTAAAACTCTTAATTAAAAAGCATTGCAAATATGGCCTGTGGACTGTTCTGGGCAGCCTGAAGAAGGTGAGACTATTGAAAGTGGCCTCTGCTATTCCATCCTGAGTATTTGGAGAATAATAGAAAGTGATGGGTTGTGGCAAGTAAAAGACTTGCAAGGTTGCGTCGCCCTCTGTTCACATGCTACGCATTGCAACCACCAGCTTAGACAGTATCTGTCAATATTTGGCCTGGCTGTCAAAAATGAGCACATTTTGCATTCAGACACAATTACAAGAACATATTTTTTGAGCGTTGTCAGAAAGTGTCATTTCTAGATGAAGCTACTATGAGTCTTTTTATTACTTTTGGTCTCTTGCTTTGCTTATGGCAGAAACACCATATTCCTGATGAAGAAATTCATCTGATCTATTTGTGTGTACATTTTATTAGTTTCAACTGTGAAATAAGTAGCAAAGCTTTTATTTCTTACCTTGGAGTAAGAGAATGTCACTTTATTATTGGTCAGCCTTTCAGTCAACCATGAATGTTTCTATCTAAAGAAATGCTGCAAAGTGTTTTTGTTTTGACCCGCAAGGGTTGTTCTGTGTTATATCACCCATTGTAAACAGTTTGCATTTTGTTATTTAACAAGATGGTGAAAGTTTGGCATGTAAATCTTTTTCTGATACTGATTTCCAGCAAATGGGGACAGATAGCATTTTTTGTGCAAGTACACTGGGTGTTTTCCTCTCTTTTCAAAATGACCCTCAACTGATGAGCAGGTAAATGTTTTCAGCTGAGTGTGGGGTCATAAGTGATATTTGTAGGGTTTAAAATTGCATAGTCTGCAGCAGCTGCACTTGCTGCATGTTCCTGGTGGATGTTAAGTCACTGGTGAGAATCTTGAATACCTTACCCATAAAAAATTATTTTAGTACCTCAGCAAATTACTGGACCTAAAATATTGTGCTTGTTTAACTTCTATAAATGGATTGAATTAAGATCTATAAAGAGACTTCTGGGTAACTCATTTGTGCTGCCATCGTGTAATCTGCAAACTAAAAAGGAAAACCTTAAAAGCCGCTAACTTAATTTGTTTCAAAAGTACACCAATGGACAGAGAAACTTTGTCTCTTGAAGCTTGAATGCATTCCTGATTGAGACATATCAATAGACAAAGGGGTGGAGATTGTGGATCACTGCAGTGTATTAAAAAAGGCAGTTTCAAAATGCATGAAATGTTGACAAGCCATTGTGTGTCCATACACCAAAGATCAGCCCTAAAGCTTACACTAGAAGTTGAAGTGTTGTAATTCTTTATTTTGTATTAATTTTAGTTCTCTTGGTTGGGAGTGCTATATAAATATATAATCCAGAAACTGAATTTTTTTTCAGTTTTTTACTTAGCAACTTTAAAAGCCCATTACTTTTACCTGCTCATCGTTTCCTTTCATAACTATTACTAATTTAATCAAGAATTAGATTTTTTTTTTTTTTTTTTTGGATTGAGCTTTCCCATATTTTGTGCCTAAATCAAGGATGGTTTAGTTAATTTCTGTAAATCTAGTTTTTGTAAAATATGTTGATATGAAAGACTCAATAAACAGAGCTACAGCTTTTCAAGAAATGTGTATTTTTTTCTTTTTCTGTGTTTTAAAGAGCATGGTGTTGTATAATGAAATTCCTTCAAATGCATTTTTAATGTATATTACCTTTGAGATTATGGCTCCAACAAAATTGATTGATGGACGTCAAAGTTCCTGAGGGCCAACTCATAAAAGGACACGGAACTACTGTAGTATCTATTTAGATTGCCATAGTTGGATTGTTTCTGTCGTCATGAGGCTGCACCCTTAAACTCATAGAGATGTGTTGGTCATGACTGATCCAACTCAATGTGCCAGCTCAAAATCTTTTAAGAATGTTAAACAATTCCTTCACTCCAAAGTAATTTTATTGAGATGCCAGAGTGCACAGGTCATTTAGAAGTCCTGATTTTGGGAATCTCTCTATTCGTGTCAAAGCATGGCTAGATGATGACCCACGATGAGAGAGAACTGACTGTTTGAGCCAAATGGTGCGGATCCCAAACGAAGAGCCGCAATTCTCATCACCTCAACATCTATGCCACGTCATACGCTGTTGGGCGGAAGCAGCAGCTACAACACCCACGGTACTCTGCGTAAGTATGAAGCCCAGCCTCATTCAGAACTAACGCGTATCCCTGTTCATTATATCCGTGTGGGAATTCAGCTGGACAGTATCTCACTGGGGTTTTCACTGGTAAGCTAACAGTTCTGCTCGGTTATCAACATTTAGTTGTAGTTGTATTTTGTACACTGGGAAGTAGAAGTTCCTGGAATCGGCTCGGTTAGATCTGTTTGCTTGAGTTAAAGTGGCCTCGTGTAGGTATCAGGACAAAGTCATTGAAAGCTAACAAAATTTAACTTTTTTAATATTTATGTCAATGAAGGCGTTGTGTTATCAAGGATACGCATTTTATAATGTGCTACTGGTAGATTCCCTTTCAGTTATTGATTCACACAGTACATCCTTGTGTTCTGGCTCATAGATGGGTTAAGAGCAATAAAGTGTAAAACTACATTGTATTAACATGGAAACTCAATTTAAGGTAGGGCCAGATCGGGAAAAGAGATGAACCACTTAAGATTGCACTGTGCCTGGCCTCATCCTGGAAACGTAGAATCATGAATGGAGCGTCATACTGTCAAAGGATGTGTGTTAGTTGTAGGTGCGACTGTAGTCTTGTTCAACTTGTTTCGTAATCTTCAGGGCCTGAAAATGTTTCACAGAATGAAGCTATAGTGGTCAGGTCAAAGTTTTGTGTCACCGAGCAAATATATTCACTGTCCGGACTGAACAAGTTGACATGTATGTGTTTTACAATTAAACTGAAGAAAAATGTATAAAGGTTTTGTGTCTTATAATACCATTATTTTTAATTTGATGTCTGTGTGTCTTCTAGACAGAGATTGTGGAATGCTGCTGGACGAGTCTCCACTTTTTGATCCCTCTTTGCTTCAGGAGTTGGACTGGAACAGCAACACCGTGTCCTTCTCTCCTCCCATCTCACCAACCAACCCAGGAGATGACCTGGAGCTCAGGCCACTGTGTACAGCAGATTTTAATAAAGGTCAGTCAGGATTACTTATTTCAGATCTCTATATATATACCTAAAAATCTGAATACTCCATTAGACATGAATCATATTTTCAATTTGACAGGGAGATGTAATTGACTTCCTTTGTTGCTTTTGTTTTCCAGGATTCTTTCAAGTTTTAGCTCAACTTACCAAGATAGGCGATGTCACGCCAGAGCAATTTGTTAGTAAGTCACACTTAATGCTGCAAAATTATTAACCTCTTAATAATTTTACCATCAGGTTTTTCAAAGTTTTTGACTGCAAATCTTGCTACCACTTTTAAATTCATTAAAACCTACATCTGCAACATTGCCACACACATGAGCAATTAGATTAAAAAAAATGTTACTTGTCATGTAATTCAACAATATATATTCATATACTTTGTGGACTCATTACACACAGAATTGTATATTTTAGCAACAAGTGAGAAAAACCAGGTAAGGCTAGACGAAACTATACTGTAGTTGAAACTCAGACATAACAGAATGATACGTTTCTGAGAAAATCAAATTTCCTTCGTGCACAAACTAGTTCCAGTTCTCCTGAGAAGGTACACCACAATAGACCATGCACACTGAGAAGTGGTGGAAAAGGCCTTGGGGCAGACACAATATAAACATTATAGCACACATTGTAGAAAACACTAGAGTTAAACCATTAATAAAAAACGGTTTGTCTTTTAGAAAGATGTTTTGTTTTCTGTTTGTTCTAGGTAAGTTCAAGCACATGAAGACAACAGGAAACTACTATGTTGTCGTTGTGGAGGATAAAAACCTGGGACAAATTATCGCCACAGCCACGCTGATCATTGAACACAAATTTATTCATTCCTGTGCCAAGGTAGAAAACACTGATCAGGAAGCTTGGGTAATCCAGAGCAAAGAGCCATGATCTCTTTCGATTCTCTTTATCACCACTTATTAGTTACACATTAATGCACCGATTGCTTTTTTTTTTTTTTTTTTTTTTACATATACCGTACATTGCTTTTCTAAAATCAAGACAAATAAATTTCACCTAGTAAAAACAACAGATTCTGAAAATGAACAAAATGAAGATCTGCTGCTTTATTTTATTTGTAGAGAGGCCGGGTGGAGGAGGTGGTTGTCAGTGACATATGCAGAGGGAAGCAGCTCGGGAAACTGTGAGTAGGCCTGTGCAAACCTTACAGGCCACATAGCTTTTATACTTATGAAAGAGACAAAGGGTAAATATTTGCTTTACTGCTGCAGTAGCATTTAGTCAGAGTAAATGTGTAAGAAAGTACAAAATTTATAAAAACTTCACTGGCTTTCAAAAGTATGCACAATCCTTTTAAAATGCCATGTTTTCGTCATGTGAAATAGTGAGATCTGGATAAATCATTTTAGTTTTTTTCCTCATATAGTGTGATGTCAATTTAATTATGGAATGACGAAGGCATTCTAAAAACTGAATGTTTATCCCAAAACTTAAAAAAGATCAGACACAGAATTGTTAGGGAGGTTCACCAAAATTTCTAGCAAGTACTGGTTATGTTTCACATGTAAGAGCAATCTCCTGAACCCTGTCTGGACCAATAAATTGAAAGTTGTAAGCATGAATATCTCTTCTGGAAGGATGTATTTGGTCTGATGAAACTAAACATAAACTTTGTGCCATAGTTAGAAAATGTTTGACAGAAACATGACCAAAAGTACCATTCCCAGAGTTGAAACATGGTGGTGGCAGCATCATAAAATGGAGTATGTTTTTAGTCAGTTCTAATCTCATTATTACATCACAAGACCTGGTATATTTTAAGAGGTATTTTGACCTTTGACAGCCGCTGTACATAAAATAGCTTGTCTCTTTCTTCTTGCAGGTTAGTGTCAACGCTCACTCTTCTCAGCAAAAAACTTAACTGCTACAAAATCACTCTGGAATGTGCGCCCAAAAACGTGGCTTTCTACCAAAAATTCGGATATGCCTCCTCGGATGAAACTTACATGCAATGCAGATTCTTCGACTGAGGAGAGCTGCAGCTTTAACCACCTCACAGTTTTTGGGGAATGGACCATTTTTACATCTGATATCAGCACTTGCAGTGGGGGTCTTTAGCACTAGCTCCCTGGGATTTGGTTTGATCTTGCCTGACAAGGTATCTTAATTTCTGAAAACTTGAGTGTCAGTTCATTGAAGCTCAGTTTGACAATAATCCACCCTTTGGTAACTGCTGCTACCTCACCAGGGTGGGTGTTTGCTGTTATTTTACCTTCATCTGTCTTAAAGAATGTATGTATTGTCTTACTTTCTCAGAGAAAAAGGGTAATTGAGTACAAAAAGGACAAAGAACACAATTTGACTGCTACACTACAAGTAAAGACAATCCTACAAAAACATCAAGTTTGGCTTTTGTCATATGGAAAAAAGTTAAGCTTTTTCCCCACGTTACTTTTAAGCTACACATTCTCATTGTACAGTTTGGCCTAAAATGATAGTTTTCTGCCACCAATTAATAGCAACTGTTGACATTCATAAAGAACTACCATGAGATCTGGGCTTTGTTTGGGTTTCACTTTTCTAGTCTGATTGGTACGAAGTGCTCTTTTTCTCAGCATATCGGTTTTGTTGTTGGGTACCTAGAATGAAGTTTTGAATACAAGAAGACTGTTAAACTATTTCCAGTGGAGAAAAAAACATTTTCCAAGGCATTAGTAATAATTTGATAAGGGTGTTTTTTTTAGTTGGTTAACTGGATTTAGCATTAAGCATTTTGTAAAAGAAAAGAAGTGAGTTTTGTAAATTCACTTTTATTTAAGCTTTTGTAGTTGTTTTATAATTATGCTTTTATTCTGGGGAACGTATTTAAAATAACTTATTTCCAAATGTAAATCCAATAAAATATTCTATGATCAAGAGTTTCACATTTTTCTGCTATGAAATTACTCAACAGATCAAGTTTTTAGTCGGGCCTCCTTTTGCATGAATTACTGCATCAGTGGTATGCACTATGGACACAGAATGCTTAAATCTCTGCTTCATTTTTAAATGCCTAATTCCTCTTGAGGCTAGTTCTCAAGAGGAATTGTGTCCATCACACATTTCTTTCCACTCAGCTTTCAAGTCATATGCTGGAAAAAAGCACCATAGTCATTAAAAATAGCTTTTTTTCTTATATACACACACACACTTTTTAAATCTAATCTTTGATTTGCACCTGAACACTAAGCATAAAGGCTGACTGAAAAATGTTACTGTCCACCAACTGCTGGAAAACAAGCGTTGAACAAAGTGTAAAAGCACATAAATAACGAAGACATTACTACAGTACTCAGGACTTGTTTTTATTAAGCAGTGTTTAGCATTTTTCTGTTCTTGACTGTTACTCCTTATTAGTTCATTACCTCATTACTCCTGAAATAAAGGCATAGCTACTCCTTTTGTCCTCCGCTGGGTGACATCTTCTCTCCGCTCCCTTATGCAGACATCCCCGATCAGATTATTTTCACTAATTCAAGTATTCAAAGTGCATTATTGCAATACTGTCCCGCTGCAAATGCAAAATGCTTAAATACTATAAAACTGCAGAAAAAAAAATAAATAAATCCCATCAGTGCATCCTGCTCAAATAACAAAACAGTTATCCATTTTGACCATTGTTCATCAGTACTCCATGTCTCAGACATGGGTAAGCTGTCCTCCCACCCTTTGTCCCATCCCCCTTAGAAAAAATTCAAATATTTACATTTTTAATCCAATTAAAAATGTAAAAAACATGAAGAAAAGAGTGCACAGTGCCACACAGCTTTAAAGTCTGTAAAGCTCAGCCGTTCTGTGTTGCTGTGACCTGCATTGCTCCAAAATCTTCATCCTCCTCCAGGCTGCGTTTGCGACTTCCTGTCAAATAAATATTGTGATCTGGTCACAAATAAAACTTCCCACCATTCACATAACGGTTGTTTTATATCAAAAGACACAAAAAGAAACTATGGTACATCTTTGCAGCCACCTTGGAAGAAACTTCGGTCACCACTGCTCTAAGCAATGATTTGAACAATAATTTTTTTTACAACACTGGTCCATTTTTACAAACCAGAGATGGTTTATCTTGAACAAACCTGGCATCCCAGCTTGTAGAGAGAACGACCTGCCCAACTCTACCGGTGACATCATTTTAATGGTCAGTTTGGCCAGATAGATTGCTTCATATTCCTGCAAAAAAGAACCAAAATAAATCCTCATAACTACAATAACTACAATAACTACAATAACTACAACCAAATAATTCAAGTGACAGAAATCCTTTGGCTTACACTCCAATTCACTGAGTCTCATACTAATACTGTTAATTT
>CAEFZX010020292.1:0-20099 GCA_903066825.1 Alfaro cultratus
ATATATGTAATAATTAATTTAATTTATTTCTTCATGCCATCTCGTTTTCATTGACTTGGTGTGGCCACCCCTACTAACATTTTCTTTAAATTCTCCTGTGATATAAAGCTTGTCTTTACCCCCATTTCTGCTCAGAAAAATGCTCTTTGTGTGCAAACAGAACTTATTTACATAGTTTGATTTTTATTTTTTTTAAAAGATGATTCTATATAATTTCAGGCATACTCTACTGTCTATTCCCTTTTAACCTCATGAAATACATTATGTCTACGTTAAAATTGGAGTCTGTGGGGTTCGTTGATTTTAAGTTCCTTAAAAAAAAATAATAATAGTAATAATAATGTCTTCTTTTGTGCATACCGTTTCCTCACACAAAGCCCAACTTCATTATTGATGCAGAGCTGATGGTATGGCGCCATATATGGTAGTCTATATATAAAAACTCTGACGACAGTATCGCCCTGCCGCGTTGCACTGAGTTATCCTCTGCCGCGCGCACGATAGAGCTGCATAGCCTGTCACTTCTGGTTCGCGTGCTCGTGGGACCGCTCGTGTTTGCGCGCGCGCATGTATGTAGCCCCGCTCTTCTCAAAGCCACGGGAAATATGAGTTGAATACGAGACAGCAGCTGATCCGACCGCCGGTAAGGGACGCTGCCGCTTGCCCGGTAGGACCGGCTCCTCCGCCCGCCTCTTCTTTCCCACTCTGGCCGCTGCTTTACCCCCCTGTCTCTGCACACCGAGATGTGATTCTCACCGCCGCGAAAAGAACAGAAGGCTTTCTCTTTTCTTTCTGGCTTCCTTTCTTCTTCTTTCTTTTTTTTTTTCTTACCGGCATTATTGGAACTACCTCTATTTTTTTTTCTGGTCGCTTCAGACCTGAACCGTTTATGACCGAAGGATCCCCAGATCCACTGCGTCTCATTTAAGGACACTTTCCCACCGGGAGCGGCAGGAGAAATATGGAACTTGATCGGTGTTTTTTTTTTTTTTTTTTTTTCTGCCTTCCACGCGCCCCGGGAGATAATAACTAAAATACTGAAGAAAAAAAGCGGATGAGTTAACGTGGAGGAGGAGGAGGAGGAGGAGGAAGTGGAGGTAGAGGGTTGGGGTGTGGGGGGGGGGGTTCGGCTTTGGGATGAAGCGGTGCTGAGAGAGGGGGGGGGGAAAGGGTGATCACCTTCCGAATGATATAAAGAAAACGGAGGGGGAAAATGCAGTTTGAGACATTGCGTCAGTTCTGTAGCTCGGTTTTATCACATTTCAACGGGGCTTTCTCCGCACCTCAGAACATCCTGCAAACGGAGCTTTTTGAGCAGGCGCTGGGCAACATCGGGTGAGTGATTCCTTTGTAAAGAAATGCCCAGATTTATGAGGAAGGGCTTCCCCCTCGTTTGGTATGGCAAGACGAGCAGCTATTTGGTGTTTGGGGGTCGGGGGGGAGGTGGTGGTGGAGCATGAGGAGGAAGAGGGGGAGGAGGAGGAGGGGGGTTGTTGCGTTTATCGATCGCATCCAGCCTGCGTAACAGCAACCTTACAGCGGTAGTACTGTTGCTGTTGCTGCTGCTGCTGCTGCTGCAGATATTTCCCGGCTGGATGACGGGGAGCGATCAGCCACTTTCCACGGTGGGCTGTGCTCACGTTTTTGTTTTTTGTTTTTTTTTGATTGACTGTTGGAGGGTAAAGAGAAGGGAAGGAGCCATAGTTGAAAATGATTCGTTGAGGTAGACTGTGGAAATATCCGGTTCTAAATCTGCTGTTGGTTGAACGTGTACGGCCCAACGCATCGCTGCAGCAGCCCCGTTGCTGCTGCTGCTGCTACTGATGCTGATGCTGATGCTGCTTTGCCTCAGAGGAGAACATGAGGGGATGGGGGTGTTAAGAGTCAGGATCCTAAACAAGTTAATGTACAACCCTCTGCTACTCTCTCCCACGCCCCTGCACTAGTCTCTCACAATGCGACTAAACTTTCTGATATGATTAACAAGCAAAAAGGCATGCCACCTACTCATCTCCAGCAGCTGCAGGGCCGACCCCGAGGTGTTTGAGGCCCCAAGTGGAAATTTAGCCAATGGGACCCTCTTCCAGTTAAACGTACTGTTTATTTAGCATTTTATTTTTTTACTTTGTATTTTTACGTTCAGCAACTTTGATGAAGTGCTCACAAGCTCACAAGAAAAAAGGCAATTACTGTGTGAGGCGTGTGACATCTTTACGGCTCAGAGTAAAAACGGCAGAAATGATGTGATTGGCTTTAAATCATGACTTTGCTAACATAGCTTTAAATCTTGAAAGGTTTTCACTCAGTTTGGGCATTTGTCAAGTCGGAACCAGGCAGGCAGAGGGCCTTGTCCGGCATTACTAAAACACATACGGCGTTGCTTAGTTTGTTTTAAACATGGAATTTCAGTGTGACCGTAGCTCAGTATTACTGTAAGAGAAAATGCTGGAACTAGGCTACTGGTCTAGAGTGAGAATAAAACGTGAGATTTTGAATCTTGCCATAAATCCAGTAGACGTAAAACGCTCAAACGTGCGTTCCTCTGTCATATGGCCAAAGCGACACAGTTTCTTTTCTCTCCTGGTATTGATTCCCATATCGCCGCACCGTTCCCTGTCATCTGTCTCTTGGGACTGCAAGTCTTTCCCTCTTGTCCCCCACCCTACTGTCAGAAATAATTTACAGCACTGCTGGGCTCTCTGCCACCTCACATTACATGGCCAGAACACTCAGGCATTGGAAGGGTGGAACAGGGGGAGGGGCTGTGTGCCTGGAAACCGTGATCCCGCAATCATCACATCTGACTGATTGGATTGAACTTATTTTCCATTAGTAGCTTCTTTTTTTTTTTTAAATCTCTGCAAAGTCCTTAAGTTTCAACACTTCTGAATGTAAATGTTCTATTATTACTAAGGCGGCCTTTCCACACTTTCTGTTTGCTTGTCTGCTGGTTTTACTTCTTTGAACCGTGAAACGTCACTCACATTGACACAACAGAACTTGGTAAATCTGATCGGTGTGTCATCCTTACATACGTTGCTCCCAGCTCAGCCTTGACTGTTTGAAGGTTAGTCTGTTTTTCTATCCCCCCCCCCTGTCTCTCTGTTTTTTTCTTACCCAGGCAGAAATCTTCTAATGGGCTGTGCCTTTTCAGATCCAGCTGCCATGTATTATGCATGCGTGCTTCTGCGGAGGTCCTAATGGGGTGTGGGGATCTGTTCTTAGAAGGTTCCAACGGTTTAGATTTGAGTGGTCACTACATTTAAACTACAGCCGAATATGCCTCTTGTATACACACACACACGCCCAGAGCATTCCCGTGTGCTGCAGCAAGTTGAATACACATTTCAAATGCCTTCACGGAAAACCTGACTGTTCTTTGACATCACTGTGTAACATACGAAAGAGATGATTTGTTTTTGATGAGTTTTCTAGAGCAGATTTAAAAACTTTTGTAAGTTTATTACATTCAGCTGACATGCAAAATATACAGAAAGTATTACCGCTTCGTATTTTGCATATGATATAAAACCGAATTTGATTTATGGGACTCAGTATTTCAAATATAGTCTCGTTTGCAGGACTTGGACTCTCACTCTAGGACTTGGAGCGAAAACAAAGTGCCTTTGAAGCATAATATTTCTGTGTTTTTCTGTAATATAATGAATTATAGAATTAAAACTATACATTAACAGACAGTTCTCGAATATGGGTTTTGTTAGTTTCTATCTCTCTGTCAAGCTTATCGGTACACACATCTTAGACACACTTTTTCCATTCTGATTTTTGGATTTGACTTGAGCAGGGACCAAGCGAAATTTAAGACAAAAGTACCAGGAAGAGACAAGAACATCCCAGCATCAGTTACCGTGGCGACTGAGATGAAGACAAGGAAGATGCTGTGGACATGACTGTAAAGCAGAATGGGAGCTATGGGAGCTTGCCAAACCTCTGCAGCTCCCATAGTCATGTTCTTATGACATATAATTGTGGTAGAGAAGAAGAGGAAACAGGTGTGAAGGGGGAAAAAAAAACGAGAAGGAGGTGAAATCAGATTTCAGATCTAGTTGGATTCAGGAACTTAACTGCTTAACTACTTTCCTTCCTGTTACTGTTTCACTTTGAACACTTTAACTTTGGGAACCTATATCGTAATGTCCTCTAGGAATATGTCAATTACCGGTTTTAATGATTACCATCAATTATTAGCATTACGTCTTCAAAAAGAAGTTATAATTAAAATCATATTCGGTGAATAACAAGAAAAAACTCTGTTTTTTTGATTGTCTATCCAATGTGATATTGCAGATGTTTCCATGTAGACACAAGCAGAAATTAGTGAAAGTAAAGTGGGCATAATTTATTTAACAAAAATAGCTATAGGGTTAGCTGTATTTTTGACTTGTAACTGTAGGACAAGGTCTGTAACTCCTCGCCCTCTCTTCTGTCTCCAGCAGTCTAGTGGCTAATCCCAAGCAAGCTAACAGTTAGCCAGAGGTGAGCTGTCTTCAAAAGGGTCTTGATTGTCAGATTTCTTAGACCACCGTCATTCTAGTTAAGGTATTTGCTTACTGACCCCTTTGCAACTACGTCACTTAATCACATTGAGGCGCCATGATGTCGGAAGTGAAGGACAGGAGTTGAAAGGAGCAACGGCGATTGGTGGCTAGCATAGCCATGGCTTCTACTTGTTCAAGCCAAGCTAATTTGTCTATGGATGTAGCACACCTAGTTGGGGCACATAGACAGCGGTGTTAGAAGAAATTGGAAGTAGCTAGCTTAGAAACCGACCCATATCTTCTCCAGCTCGATGGGTTTGTTGATTTGATCAAATCACCAACTTTGCCTGAATTCACGGCATACGGTTTATTCTGTCATAAATATTGTTTCCCCTTACACTGGAGCAGACTTGAAAGTGTACAAAAGTCTAGATGCCTTCCAGTTTTTTTGTATGTTGTAGGTTACTTGATGGTGGGACATGTTCTCCATTGATGCTAATGATTACCTTCTCCATAATGAGATATTTTATTGCATCTTACTAAGCTTATATGCTATATATGAATGTTAATCTTCTTACCATCTGAAAGCTGCAAATACACAAATTGCTTCCAGTCGTTGCGATTGCTGATATCCATCGCCGTCTACTGTTCTCAGCAAAAGATTTGTGACAGATTGACAAGTTTGGTTTGCATTCTTGCCTGTTTGTGCAGCATCCTGTGACAAAATCTTACAGTGAAATCAACTAAATACTGACCATTTCAAGGGTCAGTATTTCAAGCCACTATAATAAAACACTGAAGGAGTTTGACAAGCATCTGGTTTCATAAACGTCTCAATATAGCAGATAAACTTTGACACAACTCCCTGCAAACCATCACAATAAAACCCTAAAGGAAATCATTTTAGATTTTAAATGTCATATTTTAAGCTTAATCACACAGCTTACAGCTTCTTCTATGCAAACCTGAAAAAAACAAAAACACTCTGAACGCCAGGTGATTTGTGTGTTCATACGGCAGATTGAAGTTTGTCGGTGACATCATTTATTAAAGGGCAGTTGACGTGTTAACATTGCAAATTGCTGCTTGTAAAAACACTACTAACAATCTTAATTTTAGGAGCGCGGTGGGTGATGCACTGCAGACGGCAATTAGTACATTAAACATATCTTGTTCAATAGACAGCGTTGTCGGATTCCGTTCCTCTTGCGGCACATCGTATAATCTTATTAGAATCAGCATCGCCGTGCTAAAAATGTCACACCAATTTGGCAAATTTTGAAGAGATTTTAAAGTCGCTGAGACCAAAGACAAAACCTTATACGTGATGTAATGCAGACAGCCCTCTCTATGTGATGGAGAGGGTCAGTATGTGACTGCTGCTACATTTTCACACCGCTACACCTAACAGCATCATGTTTACTTCACAAACCGTTTACTTCTACTTTGTTTTCAAGCCTTCTGTTCTTATGGACTGTGGGTATATTATATGCTCTACCATTGGCCTGCTATACTTTCCCACTGTTGCATATTAAAACCTTGTGGATGCAAAATCAAGCTGACTAAGCTGCTCCCCTGTAGCTACTGAGAGTTAAATGCCTGGCTGAAGGGCCCCTTAGCTGCAGCAGTTTAGGCAGAGTAGGACATTATACTCTCCTTATTTCTGCCTGCACGTCCACCGCCAGCCTCAAGGCCTCCACCTCGTCTTTTTTCACTGCCTTTGAAAACTGCTTACAAAAATAACGTCTTGAGGATGTCAAGGATTTCGGTTTGGTGTTGGTTGCCAAACCGAGACTGTAACCCCCGATAGTTCTCCAGCAGCCCTTCACCTCTGCTTAGCACCCCGTCCTACCTGGCCCACGCTCAGCACCCCCTTGGTGTTTCTACCTGGCTGGTGGTGAAACTCAGCAGCTGTAATTAAGCCAGCCCATTATTGGTTTTGTCCTCACCAGGGGAGGTGTGCGCTGGAAGATTGGAGGCTCAGGTTTATTGCTTTGGTGTCTCAGAGATGGGAATTGTTATGATTGTATGTGAGAGAGAAAGAGAGAGAGAGAAGGAATAGAGACAGAAAGATGTATATATGGACAAACGGAAGAAGCAAATGAACCGATGTGCTTTAGTTCTAACATGAAATCACTTTAGAATGTCCGATTGAGCGTCAGACCATAAGAAAACAGGATTAGAGAGAGGAAGTTAAACTATTAATGGTTTTCGAGAGCAGCACAAAGACTGAGAAGCAGACCACCGAGCAAGTTTAATGCGGTGCTAGTTAATAAAACACAGCTCCAAGCTGTAAACATCTCAATTATTTTAATTTTCGAAAAAGAAAACCTGGCATAATACCTCACATGGCATAAAGCAGAAAATCACCACAGATGCTAATTTTAATTCTGGAGGAGTTGCAGAGATCCACGGCTCAGGTTGGAGAATATGTTGACAGGATAACTATTAGTTGTGAATATAACCTTTATGGAGGGCTGACAAGAAGAAAGGCATTGTTGGAAAAAAGCCCGTTTGGAGTTTATTAAAAACAACGTAGGGGATTCAGAAAATATTGAAGATGTTTTGGGTAAAGGTCAAAATGCAACTTTTTGGCCTATATTGGAAATCTGATGTGGCTGTTTTTTATTGTAAATATGTGAAAACAATCTCAGAAATGTAGTATTTTGGCAAAAGTTTGGCTAGTCGTTTTGTCTTTTATCCCAATACTCTGCCACAAGGTTTCAGCCGTTTTGCAAAGCAGTATGACATTTTTGCCAAGTCTAAAAATGTGTAAAACAGGTACTGAATATTATTGTATTATTTGTACTCCAAACAACATTCAGCTGCAATTGCAGCAGAAATTGGCTGTTGGGTTAAAAAAATTTCTCCAGGCTTTCCAGATTTTTACTTCTAAAAGGTTTGAAACCCATGCATTGTTTTCATTCTGCTTTACAGTCATGCCCTAGTAACTCTCTAATGTAGGTCAAATACATAAATTACCAATGAAAGACACAAAATTTTTGTAGTTGCAAAGTGGTGAAATGTAGAAGACACTCTCCAGACAGGGTACCCTCAATAGAGAGCAAGGATGAAGAAGACAGAAATTCAGGAAGGGAAACATAAAGACTTATCAGCAGAATAGCAAGTCTTACCATAATTATTAAAGAAGCAGTATTATGTTTTCTAGGCACATAAAGACACTATCAAGTAAATGAGTTAGCTTCAGTTATTGTTAAATACATCAAATTTGACTTAAAATAAATTTGAATTTGTAATTTAATGCCTTGAAATTGGGCCTCTGACTCTTTAAAAACTCCTCTTTCTGAAATTCCACCTCCAGGAAGTCATCACAACATGGCTCCTCTATTAACCCTTTAACAATGTTTTTACCGTCATTTCACTGAGAAATAGCTCAAATGGTGAGCTCATCTGATGCACAATTCCACCAGGTGTTTGCTAATTGCTGCTGGCTACTGTGAAGGAGCTGAGTGGGAGAAGACTGCTCTGTGAGGCAGAAGCTTGGAAAGTGCAGTTCCGAGGAGAAGCTGCACCTCACTTGCCACAGGAGATTAAAAGAAATCTTAAACATGTATTAAAGAATCAAGGCAACATTCCAGGTATGTTTTTGATGAGGGAATAACATTACAACATGATGTAAAGCTCAAAAAGTCGATTTGACTTACCGTAATACTACCCTTTTAACTTTAAGACTCCTTTGATGTTTATGGAGCAAGAATGGTTTCCTTAGAGGTTGAACAGACATATTTATAGATGGATAAGTGTGTGACCTTAAATCGTATCATAATATTAATGTTTAAGCTACAGCAGGAGTAACGTCTTCCCAGTAAAACAGCCTTCCAGTGCTGCCCCAGGTGCCCAACATCTTCTCTTTCCACTCAGACGTAGATGCAAGAGGGGAGAGCTCGGTTTACTGAGGATCATAGTAATGTATATGTATGATGTATGTATCCTCACGCATCTTTGTGAGAGTCCAAGTGGCTCCGCATGTATAGGCGTTTGTGTACAAGGTCTGTCTCTGGAAGGCCTGTTTTTCTGTCTGTAAACTTGAACAGATGTTTGATGTCATCTTGCCTTTAAATAACCAAGGAAGAAAAGAGAGCAAGAGATTATGGCCTATGGATGGTGTTTTGCTTTTAGTTGTTGGTGTGTGTGCTCGTTAAACGTCTTACAGCAGTGCTACGTTTTTCTTTGCCTTTTGTGTCGTAGCTTATTGTTAGCATGATGATTGTGGCTTGTCAGGAGATGATTTGCTTTCTTTGTTGAATTGTTCCTAAGCAGCGACATTGTAGAAGTTTGCAGAAATGTATTGTTTTTTTTCTACAAGCTGCTCATGCGTTTAGAATAACCACTTCACTCAGGAAACAGAAAGTCCAACAATTATTTTGAACTTACAAAGATCTTTCCTTTTCTAAATGGTGAATACAGTACATTATACAGCTGCTAGTGTTTGTGTTCCAGTAACAAACAAATTAATCAAATAGTTACAATATTGTAATTCACAACAATGTTACATTAATGTAAAGTAATGCGATTCACATAGTGGTCAGACAATTTTAAATTGTGTACATGTTTCATTCTGTCATGAGATACTTGACAAACATCTAAACGTCTGCTTCCATTTGGTTTGTTGTTGTCTAATTCATATCCAGGGCAAGTCTGGAAAAATAAAACTAAAATAAAAAATAACATGGAAAAATAAAACTGAGCATTTATGATGCAAATCAGAACAAAAGCGTCTAAGTTATTTTCATTTATAACAAACCACTCTAGAGACATGATATTCTAGTATTTCAGCTTTTTGATACATTACTGGCTTTACATTCATTCATTCATTCATTCATTCATTCATTCAATTTGCTGTTTTGTTATAAATAAAAGCGTATGTAATATTCAGTCCATTTCTGGTGTTTACTACTTCATTAGGTTTCAGGATAGCGGTTGATCTGTTCTCCAGGGATGGCTAAGATCTGGAAAAAGCTGACTTTGAAGACTTTTTTTCCCCCTCCCTTTTTTCTTCAGCTCGGCTTTCTTTCAGTTATGTAAATAAACTCTCTAGCTCCAGTACAGTTCGCCATCCTCGCCTTTCTTTCTGGATTGCCTAGCAGCATCTTTCTTCCATCACCATATTAACCACATTTTGTCTGTCATTTATACAACTACAGGTAAAGTTAATTGGCAGTTTGTCTTTTTTTTTTGTTTGTTTTTGTGCTGCAGGAAAACAACATGTAGACCAGTGACTCTTAAATCGGCGCCTCCAGCTGCTGTCAGCTTTTCTAGATGTGTATTAAAAATATTGTTACATGGGCCTAAACATGAAGAAAATGAAACACTGAGGATTCAGAATGCCAAGAATTATGTGTTGCAACGCTGCAAAACTGATGTTCACTGATGATGATATTTTTACTCTGCTCTTCTGTGAGCGCCCCCTAGTGTTTGGTTAAATATTAGCCCAATAATTGGCATTAAATATCTCTTAACTCGGATCAATTTAAAAATAAAGTATATATTAACAATGCTTCACTTACAGATATGCTATACACCTTAACATTAGTGCCACTTATTGTAACGCCGGTAATGACACAGTCATACTCAATAAATTAGATTATACGTCCAGTAAGGCTTGATGTTGCATTAAAATAACTTTTCTTTTTCTAAATAACAACCTTTAAGAAGGTAATAAACATACTTTTCATTATTTTATTATTAGTCTAATCTATCTAGCTGCAAGAGGAAAATTATCACATTTAACAAAGAAAAAGACTTTAAAACATCAGTCTGTGTGGAATTATCCCGTATGTTTCACTTTGTGAATTGAATTACTGAAATAGATTCACTTTATATTGCAAAACTCTGAGAATTGAATGAACTCAAAACAATACGACATCATCTAAATGTCCACATAAATTACAGAAACTGCAGCATGTAGTTATGATAGCAATGATGTGTTCCTGTGTTTTCAACAAGCTTCTGCAGAAGCAGACCTGCTGTACGGAAGAGGATTAGGGCCACCGAAAAAAAAAAAAAGAATTCTGACTTTAATCTCAGAATTCTGACTTTAAAGACAGAATTTTTTTTTTTTTTTCTTTTTTTTTCGGTGGCCCTAATCCTCCTCCGTACATTGAAGTTATTTCAGGTTCCTGGGCTGATGGGGCACAAACTGCATCAAAACAGACAAACAAACAAAAAAAAACCTCTCATGACCATCAAAACCTGAATGGAAGGATCCCAAAATAAATTGGTAGGGCTTACCAGGTGTAGAAAATGACTATTATTAGAAATGATTTGACTGCTTCCTGTTATCCGTGTAGCTTTAGTGGCATTAGGGTCTCTTGTTTTCCTAACAGTACTGTTTCCTGTAGGTAACAATTGCAAGTTCTTGTTAAGCAATTCTAGTTAGTAAGTTTTGTTTTTTTTTGCCTAAAGTTGTGCATACCTCTAAGTGGAAATCTTGTGAAAGTCTCTTGGGTGGGCAGTGAACTTTTTTTTTTTTCCCCCAGCTTAAACCGCCTTACCGTTGTTATTGGTGATGAAGGTTAGAGGATTGTTAAACATTGCTCCAGTGTGCACAGATGTCTTACACCCTCTCAGTGTTCCTCTGTGTTGTGAGCAGTCCGTCTCCAGCACACACATCCCCTCTCACGCTTGACCTTGTTGTATAGTTGGTGGAGATCCGGCTCGGCACAGTGCCACGCAGGACTGTTCTGCGGCATTCTTATCTGATGATTATAACAGACTCGGAGGACGTGAGAGGAAAGAGAGGGTGGAAGTGTGTGTGTTTTATTTAGTTGTGTAGGTAGGTAATGGCGGAACCCGAGTCAGCTTGAGCCTCTGCTGATTTCACAGGAGAGTCATTGATTAGTCCAGAGATGTTATTTCTGGGCTCCAAAGATTAGATTCTGCGGGCCCTCGCGCTGTTTTTCCATTTCTTTTCTTGTTGCCAGACAGCCACACGGCATCACTGGCTTTGACTTCAAATGGGGGAGAAAAAAATGCATGCATTGCAGAAACAAGAGGAAATGCATATGAGGAGTCTGGGTGTATACGAAATTACTTGTGTGTCAAAGAGAGGATAAAATGGGAGGATATTAAGATGGTACTTCCACAGCAGAAATAGAGTCAATCACCTGGTCACGTTTGAATATGCTGGTTTAGAATTAAGACTACATCTCACTAAGTTCTCTGGAGAGAACACTTTGGATAATGAGCGATTATTGACGAGCACTGAGCATTAAATATGCAACACAAGAGCCTTTTAGTACTTAATGTTTGAAAATATTTCTGTGGCATTTGTGTATAAGTTGAGTTTCACCCATTATGCTCTAACATGCATTTAGAAAGCTGTTTGGTGAAGCTTAGTTTTAGAGAGACGGTCATCTCTCATGAGTAACCAGGAGACACCAGAAGATCTAAGTATGATGTATTCACAAGCAACCGTGGAAACGAGACTTTTACTTGCTGATTTGTTTAAAGCAACTAAAAGACATGATGCTGTCCACATAACAATCACAGTAAGAAGGTTTTTCCTAGTATGTCGAGTCAAATAGTTTTGTAAAGGTCATCTCAGCAAGAGGGAAGGTCAAAGTGCTTTACATCACTAAAACATAACACAGTAACCAATTATGAAATGGGAAATAAATATCACATTTTCTCAAAATCATCAAGAATAATTGTCATCAAATGTATTGATCAGTGTTCCGATTATTATTCATCAAAGTCAACTCTACACAGGTTTGGTTTTCAGCCTTGATTTAAAGGGACTCGGTAGCAGCGTTATTTGACAATACGAAAATAAATTTGCCTAATGGAAACACGGCAATTTAGAAAATTCTAATTTTTCGATAAAACCTATTGGTGCTCTGATGAGGAGGGATTTTTTTGGCTACATTGAAATTGGTTTATTCAACAAAAGTGCAATGGAAACACTTTTCGTATCACAGGAGTCTTGTTGTGATCAACAACAAGATGTTGCCACTGGCGCAAACCACAAAGAAGAAAACAGGAAGTAGTTGGAGGATGATGGCGCAGCACGTTTTTCAGTAGCTTATCGCATGAACAGACTTATTCATTTGGTTGATTTTAATTGCATTTCTTATTTAATGGAAACCCTGCATTTATAAAAGTTTTTAATTTTTTTACTTTCGAGGAATATTGACAAAGCCTTGCACACATTTGTAAAAGAAACGCAGCTAGAGTTTCAGCTGTTTTGCGGTTTTCTGGAGGTTTGTTCCAGATTTGTGATGCATAGAAGCTGAATGCTGCTTCTCTGTGTTTGGTTCTGCTGCTGGGGACGCAGGGCAGAACCAGAACCAGGAGACCTCAGAGGTCTGGAAGGTTGATACAACAACAGCAGATCTTTAATGTATTATGGTGCTAAACCGTTCCGTGATTTATAAACTAACCCAAGGATTTTAAAGTCTATTCTCTGAGCTACATAGCGCCAGTGTAGTGCCTTCAGAACTGGGGTGATGTGCTCTAACTTCCTGGTTTTAGTCAGAACACCAGAAGCGGCGTTCTGGATAAGCTACAATGATCTGACTGACTTTTAGGCAGACACTGTTATCAATGCGACTAAAAATAAATGCATGGACTAGTTTCTCAAGATCTTCCTGAGACGTTAGTGCTTTAATCCTGCACATGTTCTTCAGGTGATAGAAGGCCGACTTTGTAATTGTATTTAAATGTCGCTGAAGGTTCAGGTCTGAGTCCATCAATACACCCAGATTTCACACTTGCTCTCTAGTTTCTAGCAGTAATAACTGAAGCTGCATGCTGACCGTGGATGTTCTTCCTTAGTGTGTACAGTTCTCAATCCTCAGCTTAAAATCAAGTTCTCTTGGGGCCAGAGTCGACTTCCACCTTGACCCGGCCCCGTTTGTGCTCACGAGCGCGGCAAGGCGATAATCTTAGCAGTCAGTTTTTAAGAGTTGCTGTTTTAATCAAAGCACTCGTCCACACTGCCTTCCCCTGTTGTTTAGAACTTTCCCTCATATCTTCATTTATACAGTAAATTATAATATTTATGTTTGTAATAGTGTACAAACATTAAAGCTCAGTAGCATATGTGCTGCTGAGAAATTGCCTGTGCTGTCTGCCTGTTTTCTACTCCAAATAGGTGATTGCTTTATGACGTTCCTGCTGTGCTGAGCAATTTTATTTTTTTCTGCTAGCTGGTCTTGGCAGTATGATATAAAAAAAAGTACACATGCTCTGCTTCTCTAACCTTTTCCTGTAGGGAGGGGAGGAGCAAGCTGCAGTGTAACTCATGACTTGTAGCTAATCTAATGGCATATTCTGCTGGGGCTTGGCCTACATAGAGTACTAGCGGTGCCTCTTCTTAAAAAGGAAGCCTTACAGGCAGTGCAGTATGAATGGTACAGTATAGAACACATGCAGCAGATCAACACCATGTAAACACACAGAGCACTACTTGTTGTGTTTGCAGCCATGGAGGCATGTGGCTGGCTCTCCGTTTACTTGCTTCGCTTTTCGTCGAGCGTTAATGGAAATGCATGTGTGACTGTCATGAGTTGCTGTGGATGGAACTGTTCTTTCTGGCAGTGTGTAATCGGTTCAGACAGAGCATGACATGTGCAGTCTGTGGTCTCTATTTGAATCTTTCCCACTACATATGTTCTTTAAAGAGATTGTGTTGCATAATTAGTTTTTTTTCTCCTGTTTTTGAATTATTTCAGGGATATTTTTTGATCTGTGTAACAACTTCTTCAGACTCTAACGTCATATGCTTGAATAGTATTTTAGCAAAGGCTTGGATATCTGCTTATTGTGCGTTGAGATATTTCAGTTTTTGATGTGTGTGTAACATACATTTTGTTGTCTTTTATTGCCAAACACATGACTGCATATTTGCCTCGTAATTTGCCAGCTAACCATTGGTATTCTTACCTCTGGAAAAGCTCCACATTTTGTTATGTCACAGCCACAAGCTTCAATTCTTCTTCTGGTCTTTGACTGAGTCATCCTAACACATAAATACACTTCAATCCACATTTTTCCACAGTAGCTGTGGCTGTATGTTTAAGGCTTTTGTCCTGTTGGAAGGTCAAGCTCTACCACAGTTTCAAGTCTTTTACTGTTTTATTTTATTTAATTTTTTTTGCAGGATTGTTCTTTTTACTTTTACTTGAGTAATATTACTCTAAAGTATCACCAAACCACTGCAAGTAACTCCAGTAAATGAACAACAAACCTATTTTAAACTAAAATTCGGCAGACCCAAACACACACACACCTACAGTTTATGTCGAAGTGAGACTTCCTGTTCGTACACAAGCTTTGTTGTTCTGTCGTTTCCTGCTCGAGCCATTTGGGCCGTTTGGAGGTCAACAAGAGACAGCAAACATTATGCATCGTTACTGGAAGTACTTTACATTGTTCTAACAAGTATTGGCTTCTTAGTTTTTTTTTATTAAAAAAAATGACTTGGAAAATTGCTTCTTATGCCTAAATGTGTAATTTTTTAAAATCATGTTATTTATCAGTAAATTTCTTTTCTTTTTAGTCTCTAAAATGCCACAATTTTCACATAGCTTTATAATGTCTGTCTGATATTCTTGTTAAATAATAATCTTATAAAGTGATGAGTTACTTGGTGCTATAGCCTTTTTACGAAATACATTTGTACCCACTCTAGAGTAATTTCCTACTTTGTACTTTTACTTGAATAAAAACAAAGTGGTTCTACTCTAACGCCAGTCCGTGTTTTGGGTCTTCTGCCCCCCTCAGGCCTTATATGGCTTGTGACGAACTGAAAATGGGAATCTTACAACTTTCTCCCAACAATGTTTTTTTTGTGTCCTACATCTCCTAAACCTCTGACCTGAAAATAAAAATGAAAATGCCTGAAAACAGATTAAAACAAAGCAGGTAGGATGCCTTTAGGAGGATATAGAATCTCTCATGATATGTCCACTCGTAGACTGTATAGGCTTTACTTTATGCGCCTCTTCTTATCCCTTCTTTACATTAAATTCAGTGCTTAAAAAAATCACATTGACTTTATGTGTTTTAGGGATCATAGAAAGTCAAGCTCCCTAAGAGCGAACCGAGAACTCCTAATTTAGTCGCTGAGGACTGATGCGGTTGGAGAGAATTAGAAGGAAGGTCACTGCTCAGTCTCCAGCCAGATGGAGATCACATGATTTAGGTTTCAAATCAGAAAAATCCTCTCTCTCTCTTTGCCCCAGAAGCCTTTGTAGCTCAATCATAAACAGTGCCATTGATCCTAATCCAGCAGTGTGTTGGTGTCATTTTAGACGGCACAAACCAAACTGTCAGAGGCAAAGCCGCTTGCCGGTTGCTGGTTGCTGCTCTGCTGTGATTTGGGTGATGGAAATTTTTACCTTTCTCGTCTGGTTCCCATCGGGATTTAAATAGTTTTTAAGCGTACCCTGGGACAAGGGAATTAAATGCCTTACTTTCACTTTAAGGAACATCCCAGATACTCCGGAACTGCTTGTCTCATGCTAGTGCAGTAGAATGACTCTCGCAGCTTTAAATAGACTCTTATAGACATTTCTACTTTTCCTCCTCTCTACATTTTTTTCTTTTCCATTAGGACACACCTTTTTGTTTCTTTAGCGTTTTTTAAATTTATTTATTTATTTATTTTTTCTCTCCTTTTTTCCTTTTGAGCCAAAACTGTTTAATATGGTCAGAGATGAGAGCTGTGCAGCACATCTCTCTCTTTTTTTTCTTGACATCTTTTCGTCAGATGTAAAGTAGAGGCATCCCCGTCTGAGCATTGATTGCTTTTGGCTTCCTGTATTATCGTACCTCTTCATTAGGAGCAGAAGCAGAACAGTGTCAGTGTCATTTCTGCGAAACATTATCCATTTATGTGTTTACCTCCTCCTGCTGGATTCTTTTATTATTTTTTTTTAATCATGTAGATGAGCACATATGAAACGTAGCTCCAGTTTGGTTATATTTTGATTGGAAGGCGTCTCCGGATGCTGTGGATTTGAACTGGGGCAGCTTCCGTGAATAGAGTCTGTTTCTGTGAGGATTTCAACTGAGCTTCACCTTCAGATTTAACGATTTCATTACTCAAGGTTAGTTTGTTTTTTTCTTGTTTTAGAGTCGATTTTACAATTAAATATGGAACTTATGGAAAAGTTATGCTGCAGTTGAACAGTCGTTCCATAGAAGCTGCTATTTTGCTGTGGAAAATGCGATTCTCATCCTCCGGATGCCAACCAGCGAGGGTTTGAAAGCATCTGTAGCTGAACTGAAAATTTGATCATGGCATTTGGATAGTACAGCATTACACTATAGATGAGCGAACATGTTAATTGTCAATGTGAGAACTTGAGAGAATGTCCATGTTATCTGATGTGATAGCAATAATAGTGATGATAAGGACTATTAATTTCTTCTTTTTTGGGGTAACTGTATGGCTGTGACTCCATGGTACACAGTCACAGCGCCGCAAACACAAATACTGCTCGTGAAAAACACCTCCGTTTCTAAAACGCTTCTTTAGGACACCAGTCACATAACAAAGTGTGTTTTGTATCACTAAACTGCAGACACCAACTGCTTTTAATTATATTTTCATATTTGTTGATACTTTGATTGAACAAACAGTCGAGAAAATGGTAAAACCAACATTGCGGATGGTTTCGGCGTATTTTAAACATCATTAATTGGAATTCCTTGTGAAAACAATAAATAAAATTTTTTATTATGGCAAGAAATGTATCACGATACATGATAAGCGATATCATAAATGCCCACCCCTACCTGACAGTCAGGATTTTTTTTGGACTGAAATGGGAAGAAAGGCGACCAGGGAAGGATCCTACATGGAGAACATGCAAACTTCATCTAGGAAAATAAATTATTTTTGATAGGTAATCATGTTTGAAGAAATGTTGCCATTTTTCTCCACAATTGGTTCCACTTGACATAATTGACACTATCCATAGTGGAGTCAAAATTCTAAAACCTTCCTTTTTTCTGGCTTTGCGTTACAAAAGCGATCATTAATCCAAATTAGATATTTATGATGTATATTTATGATATATACCTCGGGCTTCCTCTAACTGGGTCATCTTAGTTTATTCTCTACACACAAGCTGAGGAGGTCGCATCCACAGTCCAGGCCCTGTTACTTGGCCTGGGCTGATTACTGGGGCAGCAAAGCGATCACACCTCTGGAGGCAAACTGGGACAGCCTTCCGACCGACAGACTCACTTGTCATTACACACCAGCTTATCAGGGATTTTCACCAATTGTTTTTTTTTTTTTCTGTTTGCTTGTGTGGAAGAATGTATAAAGGTTTTATTATGGCAAGCCAATGTCAGGTCACTAATAATCTTTTTGGGCCCCAGATTTTAATCTTACAAGACCATAGTGTAATCCCATGATTTTTGTGAGCCGTGGATTTAATACGCTACGCCGCTTTTGATAGACGGTGTACTTACAAAAATGATTATCACTGGAATCACCTGTAGAGCAGTGGAAGTTCACGACATGGCTGGCAGCAGAACCCGAGGTTGGCCTACATTTTCTGTTGTTATCAGCGACTAAGACTACAGCCAAACCAAGGACTGCTCCCACTTCCACGTCTCCATGCAAGACGTAGAGCACCAAAGACCAGTGAACTGTATTCGTATAGCTTGAACTTGTTCACTTTTTGTCACAGTGTCATTCAAAACTGGGAAGTGTTTTACTAAGATTTTATATAATGCACAATTGTGGTATCGTTTTTTTAAAGCAAAATCTGGAAGGTTTTGGTACTTTGTCCACCTAAACCAAAGATTTTGAACATTTCTTTTAGCAAAATAGTGCAAACTCACTTAAACAGAGCAGTGGTGCTCTTAAGGTGGGCTGGAGGAGCTGGGGACACGACTATTAACTACTGTTGGTTCATTATTGATCTTCAACAAAATGCTGTGGCACTTACAAATCATCTGTATTCATACTGAATTCAAACTAAACACACATGGACTCCATTTTCTGATTCCTACCTACAACATCACACATTTGCCTGGTACTTGCTTTTCTAAAATGTAATCCATTCATTCATTTTGTATACCTGCTTAGTTTTTTTACTCTACAGATGATAAATCAGTTACATTTTTCAGTTGTAGAGCAGAGCATAGCGTCGTGCTATTCTTCCTAAGTGTTTTGAGAAGGGATGGAGGATGCTAGCTCTGGTCTTGGTCACCCTGCTGTGGGTGGAGGTAAATAGCACATCACAATGGCTGCTGTAGCAGTGTGTGTGTGCGCGTGTGTGAGAGAGAGCAGGACAGATTTTGTGCTCTTCCTCTGGTCTCGTGCAAACTGAATACTGAATGTTGGTGGAGCAGAGCTGTTAGCTTGATTGCAAGCTGCCGTGAGCCTTTTATGCAAGGCTAAATGTAGGCAGTAAAATGTGGTACCTGAGTCAGGATGAATTACAAGTTGCCAAAATGCACTTTGTTTATGTCTGCTGTGTTTGACATGTCCACCTACTTTACGAGGTTTGTGTTCTGATTTTTCCATTTCCTAAAACTCCCAAGTTTTTCTTTGGGACTGAAAGTTTTCTTTAGCTTTTACAGTGGCAAACATGAAATGGAAACCCAAACTCACTGCCATGTGGGAATGGGCAAAGGATAGACATGTGCATAGGAAAGTTCCATAAATTATTTGCCTAGAACGCAAAAATGTGTTGTGCAGCTCCATCTGCAACTCTGGTTTTGTGTAAAGTTGTGTAAGTCTACCACAGATTAATTTAGAAGCAATTAAATGTCATATTACCAGCTGGTAAGGATAAGAAAAAAATTACTAATTATGTCAACTATAAAGAAAGTCAATATTAACGCTGGGGTATGTAACCTTTAAGAAATATGTTTTTTACATAAAACTGTCTCTATGTCATGACAGTTTGGTGTATGACTGATAAAATGAGAAAACAATTGAGCACCAGGAGGAAGGGCTGAGTGCTGTCAATCACTCTCATGTATGCGCCGTTCACAGCCTTCACCTTGCTCTCTGCTATGCTACAGCTTGTTCAGCAGAGCCTGCCATAAAAGCTAAGGCTACTTAGCATAGACATCCAAGACGGTCGATGAACAGTTTTTTCTGTAACGGCAAGTTGTTTTTTCGCCATTAGCACATGTAGCAGCGAGTACATGAGCATGATTAACACAGCTAAGACCCTCCTCCGGGCTCTGATTGGTTATTTTTGGTTTGTGGTTCTTTAGATAGCAACAGTAGCTCAGGCAGGAGGTGGAGGAAACCGATCTTTTCACAGATTATCTTCCACATATACTGTCACATGGTGACAGTTTTAAAAAATATGTAAAGAAAAACAAACATATTTTTTTTAAAGAGTTACACTCCACAGCTCTTAACTTCCTTGTTTCCTGCTGACTGAATAAGGGGCAAATTAACCTTTATTATTATTTTATTTTATTTTTTGCAACACTATATCATCGGCCACTTAGCTGGTGCTTTGATTTTGTTTTCACCTTTTGTTGTCAAAACTGTAGACTACAGATGTAAAGTGACACTCTCGATCATTTTTATATATATATATATATATATATATATATATATATACATATATATATATATATATATACATATAT
>CAEFZX010020303.1:0-30391 GCA_903066825.1 Alfaro cultratus
AGAATCAGCTGTATCAAATGTAATTACTGTGCCCCAAAACAATTAAATAATCACATCAAAAAGTCCAAAACGTTGTCTTTAGTTGTTTTCTTTTATTTATTCCTATATTTAATAGTGTGTGAGCGATTGTGTCAGGGACATTCATTAACTTAAAATACTTTGCAGAGCGGCACTTTACGAAGTTTGGTCCATTTACTTGTATTAGCTTGCTGGCAGATAAGCCACTTTCAATATGGCGGACGCTATAACGTATCGCAACAACGGGCCGACCCGCTCAAGCGATAACTTCCGGTTCAAAAGCACTGTCGTCCAATCAGCGATCTCTCAGTTCTCCAACTGGGACATACCCTTTCCGTTTTGTGCTTTGCTAATGTTGTGCTTTCTTTATTGTTGTTGCTTTCTTTATTGTTGTTGCTTTCTTTATTGTTGTTGTGTTTCTTTAATGTTGTTGTATTTTGCACCTCAGGGCCACCGTACATCAAGGTTATTGTACAGTAGTTAAATACTGTGAACTAGTCATATTTAATTTATGACTGATCTTTCGCAGAACCAACACAGGGACTACAGGTACTTCTGTAATGTATTTAATTTTGTAATGACTGGGAAGGTGTGCAGACAAAAGTGAGCTTTTGCCTTCATAATCATTAATCATTATTTAATAAGGCTGCGAGCTTCTGTCATTAAGTCATCTATGAATCCTGAACTTTAGAGGCGTCAAATCCATTTTTCACCAATATATTTCTGGGAGATGTTTCCATCTTCAAACTAAGGCTGTAGGCCTGTTAGCTTCAAGATGCTCACACCCTGCTGCTTTCTTTCTGCTGCTAAAGAATTCATTTGCGCATTGTATTCTGGAGAAAGTTTGCAGATTTACCCTGATAACAAAAGTTATCTTCATAGGATCTGAGCCAAATATAGGTGAACATTTCGCCTAAAGCCATAAACATATGTGAGCTCAGATCTCTTTTTCCAATGGCCTGTTACATCATTGATGATGTGTTGACGATGCAAATTAGCCATGTGTTCTTTTCAGATGTCCATGTCTTTCAAAGACACCATCTTAATTAGCTGTTAGCTTTCCCCACTTCCCAAAATGGCTCAAATTTACTCTGTAAGCAATCTTATTTCAAACACAAAGTTCACCATTTTAAATCCTCCAAAAATGCAATTGAAGGCATGTTTTTTTTTTTTTGTTGTTGTTTTTTTTCAAAACTTCTATATTTAGCAGAAATACTGTATATATGTTTCTTTTTGTCTGTTTTTTGGTAACTCATTAACTCATTCCTACATATTTTTCAGGCTCTCAGATTCACATTTCTGTTTGAACAGCCTTCATTAATGCAACAAAAGGCAAACCAGGTTTTGGAAAGCTGCTATTATGGTCTAACTTCATCTTGCCTATTGTTTCTTCTGACTGATAATAGTTCTCCTACAAGGGTGTCATTTAGCTTGAGCACTAGCTCAAGCTAAACAACCTCTTGTAAAGGGTACACTGACAAAAAGACTGTTAAAAAACCTGAGAATTGTTCAAAATTGCATCCTATCAAATATATTATAATTCCCATATTTAAAGTATATGCCCCACTTTTACAATTCTGTCCACATTTGCTGCATTGTGAATATCATAACGTCTGAATCATAATCATAAGACATGTACTGGATTCTGATTTTGAAATTGCTGACTTGGAGTGTAATTATGTGCAGATAATATGATGAGTCAATCAAGGTAGCAGTTAGTTAACCAGTTTGTTTCTGAAAAACCTCTTAACATAACTAAAAAAAATCTGAAACAAAACAAAATAATTAATCTCACATTTGCACAGATAGTGGGGCATTTCAGTACGATGCATATAGAATTGTTTTTTGTTTTTGTTTATATTGGCCAACGGTAATAAAATTACCCCTAACTAAGCTTTTAGGCACTTTTCCTAAGAAATAGGAAAAACTAAGGGTACTTCCTATTAATTACCCATTTTATCTAAATCACAGTCTTTCGTACACAATGATTTGGGCCAACTAAACTAATCCACAACCAGACTGGCAGCTGGTTTGGATTGTGTAGTAGACATCACTGGGTTTGAAAGCTTTCTCTCCAAGGATTGCAGTGATTTCGCTCCAATTTAATGCCCAACGTCTTTGTCCATTATGTATTTTAAAAGTTACAATTACGATCAAAGTTTCTCTATTTGAGAAAGAGGTAAATTTGCCTCATCAGTTCTAGAAACCCGTTTACATTGAGAGGACTGTTTTAAACTGAAACATCATCTACCAAAATGAAACATAATCTACCAAATCTTTTGAAAATGTTTTAACGTTGTGAAAAACTCTAATTTACAGCAATTTGTGGGGTACTCTTAGAGTATCTGCAGAGGTTTCACAAACATTGTATTCTGTCCTGGCTACTTTAAAGTGTTTTTTGCCACTGATTGACTGCAATTGAATTTCAAATGTTTGATGTACCACTTTTAGAGCACTTGGAATAAACTTAAGTGTCGTAAATTTGAAAAAAAAAAAAAAAAAAGGCACAGATATGTCCCAATTCGCCAAAGAAGAACAAAAAAACTTCCCTGAAGACGAGCTCTACTATAGGTCAGTATTGTTAAGATATGCTACCGAAGACCAATTGAAGACCAAATATTTACATGCAGAGGATATTTAATATAACTTTTTATGTTTTTCCAAAATATACATTGAAGTAAAACAGCAACATTAACATGTAATAAAGTAATGTATGTACATATTTTCTGGTACTTTTAGTATTATGAAAAGCAATTAAGGAATTCTCACATTTGTGGAAAGCTTCAGAAAGATTATGCTCATTCTTAATGAAGTATATCTTTCCTAAGCTTCCCTATGTACACTTTTTTTTTTACGTTTTGCAACTATGAACAGTTTCATGTTGTAGGAAAATAGTAAATTATCAGATCATTAGCGGGTTTAAAATATGGTGAATGTCTGAAGGAATGGAAAGCAATACGTCTTTATAAATTAAACGGAAATTAACACAAAATGCAGTAGAAGTGTTTGAAACACAGACGCTTGCCAAGTGCCAACAGAGCAATAAAAGGAGTAAACAACACCCAGGTGCAGATAATAAAATTCATAGACTGAAAACTTATTTGGGAGTTTTAACACCATTATAAAAGAAGAACTTTTGACAGTTTTATCAGGCTGACCATGATATCTTCAGTATACCAAGTTGTTGGATGATTTGTCCAGTGAAGTGATTTAGTGAAAGGCATGAATGAATACCTGCAACCTCAACAACTTGATACAGTATTCTTTAGAAGAGACAAGAAAAGCTGTTTCACAAATATATCCATTCATATTAATGTCATCTGAAACATGAACAATTCAAGTTTTTGTTGTTTTGTGTTGTTGAAGACACACTGATATTGGGGTTGTTTAGAGGGCTGTTTTGAAGTGAAACATCATCTTGGCTTAGATATTTTTAAACTAACACAATAAAATAAAATGTTTACATATTATTAGGTTCTGATTAGGGATGCCTCTCAAAAATAAGTCAGTAAATCTGACCAGTCTTTATTAAATGCATTGTAAGTTAAAATAAATGTATTTATACAGAAGCACAGCATAGTAAACATGTTTCAGGAAAATTGTAGACAACTAGAAAACTTCTGAAGAAATTTAAACGGAGCCTGCCAAAGTGTACCTGTCAGTTGGAACCCAGCGTTCTGATGCTATAAATTAGCATCAATGCTACGTTTAGCTAAAGTATAGTCAATAGCATCTGGATAATCAAAAGCATGTTGATTAACATGGATTTATGCCATTCAGCCAAAATGCTAAATGTGGGGTATCACTAGCATGCTATCTTACATTGGCTTTTTCCATTCAGTATACTAAACATGGCTAATAAATGAGAAAATAGCCAAAAGCTTTTTTTAGGAAAAAGGCTAATGCACTAGTGGGGGCAGTGCACTGCTAATGTTTGTGCTGAGAGAAAATGTGTTAATGTAACCTGAGAGAAAAAGATATTAAAGGCTAATATTAGTGCACCGCCTAAGGCACTAAATAACTGACTGCTTCGCAAGTCAGTCACTGCCCTCCCTATGCATTGCCCTAATAAAGAGGCGTTCTATTGGGTGTAGAACAATAGGTGCCTTCCATGCATTGCATGCATTCAGTGCCTTGCTCTTCCCTATGTAATGCTATGGCAGGCCCCAACTAACATCACATAGAGCACCTGTCCATGGCCTCTGCTTAGTAATTGTAGAACCTTATGCCACATAAGAGGTTTAGTAACTACTTTTTTTTCTTTTCTTTATTTGCAAAAATGTGTTCATAGACTGAACACATTCTTGCACAATCCAGAAGTTTATATAAAGTTTATATAAGATAAAATCAAAGAAAACTGGTTACATGTGATGTGGTCCAATATTGAAATTTTGATACAGCCTTAAAAACATCCTTACTGGTCATTTATTTTTTTTATTTTTTTTTTTTAAATAAGAAAACATATACAGTACTATAATTAAAAGTGTAATAAACACACATTGTGTTGATGTGAGAACTATTCAGTTCTATTAAATTCAGTTGATTTATATGCATTGGCACCAAGTCACAACAAATGTCATCTCAAGGCACTTTGGAAAAAATAAAAAGCGACAGTGGACCAGAACTTGGCTCAGTGTGAGCTGTTATCTGCCATGACTTAGTGGGGGTTTGAAAAGACAGAGCCTACATGCAAAAAAAAAAAAAAAAAAAAAGATAGAAAGAGAGAAACACAAAAGCTCTGATCCAGAAGTAAATTCTTTGTTAAACAAAAATAAAAAGTTAATGGCAGTAGTAACTTCTTTAATGGCCTTATCAAGGAGAAGCACTCAATTAAGTTCTGGGCTCTGAGTTTTTAAGTCAATAGCAGTCAATTGCAAAAAAGAAGGATTACTTATTAGGAAAAATATTTGGAAAACATAAAGTAAATGCTTTTTCAAATAGACATGATAAAACTTACTTAGATGTTTTACATTTAGCAACTGCATCCACTAAACTGACTGGAAAATATACCACTAGTGGATTTGTAATGTGTTGAGCTCTCTTTAAGGTGTACCGTACTTTGACTTTTAACAATGGGCCTGTTAAATCTTCACTGTCGACCTTAAACCCTGGTTGCATTCACTGCTCCATATCTCCATGCTCCATACTCTGACAAATATGTCCTGTCAGGAAAAAAAATACCTTTTATTTTCAAATCACAGACAGTTTTATTTTGGAGGTGAAACTATCACACAAGGAGGTTGTTTCCATTTGCCACCATGGAGTTCCCTTTCACTCCTGAACTTAGTGCAGATGGATCAAACTGCAATACAAGGCAGGCTTTTCTAATATCCTTTGCTAGAACCAATTGATTTTTCTTCCCGCCACCTTGCTCAGCCTTAATAGCCTTTTCTTTAAAACAAGAGCAGGTTCAGGTTGGAATATGATGATCTTATTGCCCACCAAGAAAACTAATCTGCAGCTAATTTTCCAGAAAATCTGTACACCTGCTTAAGAGAGAGACATCTGTTTAATTAATATGTCACTGAAGTTCCTATTTGCTTTCAGGAATCACCATCTGCTCAAATGTTGCCTTCACTGAGGGATTACTAAGCAAGTCTAATACAACGAAGCAAATCTGTTTATATGATTAACCCATATTTGAGTAAAGTTAAAACCACTAAACAGTAAGTAAGTCGAACTTACTCTTTTAAATCTGTTCATTTAACATGAACCTGTCTTTATGTCAGTTTTTTAGGGGAGACACTAATCTCAAAGTGATAATGTGCACTTCTTAAATGTGTCAGGTAGCCCTGCAGGGTCAGACAGATCTGCACATTAATGCTCCTCTTCACAGCCTCTCAATCAGAACATGCAGGGATGCTGAGCTGTCAGTCAGACGCATGGCCTTGCAGTCCGGTATAATTGAATTAGCTCCAGTCTCTCTCTGAAGGTTAATTGGTGTTGAAACTTTGCCTGAATGTGGCAAGGTAATTGACAAAGATAAGGAGGGCTGTCTTATCTCAAATTTTTGTCAGCATGCATGAACTTTATCACTTCACTAACAATTAGACATTGAAACTATAGAGGAAGAACTCCTTTCACATTGTTCGGTTTAAATCCTCACAGACTGATGTTTCCACAACTTCCCGGCATGGTCAGGCCTGCACAGGAGCTCCCACTTTTGTTCAATATGTCATGAGTCAGCAGCCGCAGACATGGCTGACAGACGCTTTGGCTTGGAGGGCAAAATAACGTGGCACATTGATAGTCAGTTGATGGCCTGGAAAATTGCATTTAAACCTTCAGGTGTTATTCTAAGTTGTAGCTTATTCTCAAACATACTGAATTAAATTAAACTCTACTTTGCTCCTGTCCCTTTGATAGATGTTCTCTGTATTCCAGTTGCTTCCCCTGTTCAGTATGCATCCTGTAAAGCTGAACTGTTATGGTTTTATTATAGATTGTCATTCCTTAAGTCAACAGCAAAGAGATTGCCACAGAAATGCTAAGAAGGTGGTGCAGAGGGCCGTGCAGAATGGACTTATCTTCTTTCTGGTTAGTAACGATAGCAGTCAGCTGCTTTAATTCTCCTCCAGGGTTTCACTTATGGATCTTTTTCAATCAGTGCACCATGATTCAGTATCATTCTCCATAGCTTATCATTTTCATAAAAGGTGTCACCTAAAGTCGAGCCTTTAGTTTGTAATGAGATTTTCTAGCTCTTGTCTAAGCTTAAGTCATACTAGGTTGTGAGGCTGCTGAAGGACTCTTGATACAATGAAGAACAATAAAGGAAGATATAGGGGATTTACAAGAGATGGCAGGGCAGTAAGTCATTTAAAGTTTCACAAAGTATGACACCTGCATGGAATACCAAGTAAGCTGAAATAGGCCGAGAGACAATTTCAAATTCAGATTGCCTCAGGATATATTTGTATCAGCCAAACCTAAGCTCTCAAGGTCTCAATTATCCAAAAAAAGACAGTTATCTGACATTTAACACTAACGTATCATCAGCATTAATTGAGATGGAGCAACTCTTCAGCAATAATTATCTAGATCCTGATTTGACGCTTATTGCTGTGGAACTGATACTAATTGGCATCAGAAATATTTTATGACCCACATTAATTTAATGGTTTCCAAGAAATACCACAAAAATTAAAGAGGTGATATTTTATTTTTGAGCATATTGTGCTATATAAAAGTCTCAGAAATTCTGTAAGGATTATATGCTATATAGTAAGAAATTGGCAACTGAAGAAAACAAGAACTTTATCATGTCACTTTCAATCAAGTTAGTCATGCATTTAAAAAAGGGATTTATTTATTTATTTATTTATTTGTTTTAACATTCTTACATACACACACTCACACAGATTTTTATATTCAGGTGTTTTTCAGATACACTACCTTGGGCTCTGTAATCCTGCACAGGTGACTTTGCAAGTGTTAATATTATATATACATGCATGTATTGTTTTTTGCTATGGCTTCTTGGTTTTGTTTACTTCTTATTTGGTTGGTGTAGAAGCAGACCTCTAGGGTATTGACTTGTAATCACTCTATCCTTGTTTTTCTTCCCCAATATCACCTTCTTTCACCTTAAACCTTTTTTTCCCATCTTGCTCCCTTTCTTTTCTCCTTTCTTTTCCATCTCTGTGTCCATTACATTTAAGTTAAACCCAAAGCAATTTAAAATTAAGTTTTTATATATATATCAAAAGCATATATTGCTTTTGCAATATATGCTTTTGCTATATTGCAAAACGCTTAATGCTCAGATTTACAGATTTAAATCTGTAAATCTGTAGAACAGGACACATAAAATAAAGGGAAAAATGGAGATTTAAGTCAAGCTGGAAAAAGTACGGATGACAGTATGATAACACTACGTAAAGAAGTTCTAAGAGGTTACATTTAATCTTAGAAGTGATGTAAAAAAAAATTCAAAAGTAACTTGAAAGCTTACTGTAAAAAAATAAGACTCTTTTCTGACAGCATTTGGTGGCTCATCACTTCAGACAAGAACACAAAGAATTTAAACTGAAACTAAGTTGCTAACAGAGGTTGCAAAGCCAGATGATACTTTGAAGAACTGAGTTGCTGAAAAGAGGCATAGCCCTGTGTAATTGAGTTTAGATTGCAAGGTACAAGACCAGATGTCACTCTGATGGCGAACAATAGTGACTTGAATTTCATAGAGGGGTCAAGCAAAGGTTGGTGAGCGGGGGAGTAAGATGCCCTGGACCACCCACAGGTATAACTCCATGCTAGCAGACTTACAAGAGGAGCATTACTGTAGACATCAGAAAAAGTAATGTCTTGTGATGGAGAATTGGTGGTGTAGCAAGCCTGTAACAAGCTGATTTCTCTTAGTTTCTGGTGTGCAAAACAACATGACCAAGAAACATAAAATAAAGGTTAGGATTAAAAACTGATGATCAGTCACAGAATGCAACAGGGACGAAGTATCACTTTGTTATGGTGCACAGTCATTCTGTTCCTGTTTTTTTCCTTCACTACACAATGAAGTGTCACATTCTGACTGCTTAAACTAAACACATACTTTTCTTAGCTTTGATTTATAATATAGCTTTATTATATTTTTAGGTGAAAAACACAAAACAGCACTATACAAATCTGACACGTGTTAAACGTGTCAGATTTGGCAATTGCTCTCCCTGAATCAACATTCTGTAACTGATTGCAGGGAGGGCTTCTGTGAACATGGGTTGTTGACTGGGCCATTGTAGCATATGGATATATTTCAATCTAAACAACTTCACTGGACTGCATTGTACTTAGTGATGTCCATTGTCCCATCAATTTTTCCGACTTTCCTGTCCCTACTGAAGAAAAGCATCCTAATAGCACAATGCTTCACCCTTGAAGGTCTACCTAGTGTTAATTGTTTTCCACACATAGAGCGTGGAGAAGAATTATGTTTGGCAAACAATTTTTGTTTGACAAACGGTTACACTATCCAAAGATAATGTTTGGATAGTGTAACATTACACTATCCAAACATTAGTGTAATGTGTAATATCCAAAGATAACATTATCTCTAGATAATGTTATCCAAAGATAATGTTATCTTTGGATAACATTATCTTATCCAAAGATAATGTTTTATCTTTGGATAGTGTAATCCTGCTTTACACTTCTGAATATCTTTCTGCCTGACCCTTTGGGTGTGTTTCCTAGAAATTTGCTGCACATAAAGAGTGACTTCTATGAACACAAAGTTTAAAGAAAACTATATTAATTTCTATAACTGAGTTGGAAGTCTAGTCATGTTATTTTTTAAATAACCTAACCAACTTTCAAAGGGAGTTCTTTGCTATATGGTTTAAAGTCCTCACAAAATATTAACAAGAAGTGCATCACAATTTTGTACCCCATCCACCAAAAACTAATAGGAAGATCAACCTTGAATGTGCAGGCATCACAAGCAAGAAATCTCAGCAAAATAAATTCAACAAAGTGATAGAGAGTCTAACCTACAACTTTATAAATTGCAGTCTGATATCTGTGGCATCCTGAAGACTTACGGTTCAATAGGAAGGTTAACTGGACTTAATACACTCATGCAAATCTGAGGAAGTTATGAAAAATTGTATTTTTTTCAAATGTTGTTTTGTTTCCCACACAGACATGTAAGAAAGTAATCAAATCTTTCTGTATAGAAATGAAGGCTTTTAGAAGGAAAACACAAAGTTGTGTCTTTATGTGGCACAGGTAACAATTTCAAGATAAGGTAAAAAAAATTACAAAGTCAGAGTAAAAAAGATGCATGGAATGCATAACCTCAAGAAAATATTGAAGCCATGAGAAATGCATCACATTCAGCAAGTTTTATTCAGCAAAGAGAGAATTAATAATACATTTTCTAAATATATTTCCAGAGTAATTAATGCATAAGCTAAAAGTTGTCTGGTGTCCCTTTGCACTTATGTGACCCTGTTCCTCTGCTCTCCAATGCAATTCAACACCTCTATGAGCACAATGTTTTCCTGCCCCAAGAGAAATTCTTCCATTTCATCTCAATTGATTCCTCTATTCCGGTTTCCAATCTCTAACTTTTTTTTTCATTTCAAGCAAGAAGTGCATGCATTGTCAATGACATCAAATAAAGGGCAGTCATTGGTATGGATGAGGAGGATCCTCGGAGATAGAGGCACCTTCACTGTCACAAAAGCACAAGATAGGAAGCCAAGGGAGAAACAAGAAAAAGAAGAGCCTTTAACAGCGAAAACAGATTCTTTGATATAATGTTTTTGTAGACACTTGGAGGCTGAAAACAAGAAGGGTGGCTTGGTATGCAGCAGAATGTTTTCTTTCTGGACAGTTTCACTGACAAAAATAGGAGGGGACTGACAGGCAGAGATAGCTACGGAGAGAAGTGTTGTTCATTTGCATACACAAAGCTCTTTGTTGGGAGGGTGGGCAAAGTTTTCAATCTGTTTTCCACATTTGGTGTTCTTGATTATCTGTCAAAATTACCTTGAAGACTTGGTTAGATCATCAATGCTCAGGATGTCAATGAGAGAGAACACACATTTCAAATCTCCAAATGTGTTTTTAGATCTATCCTACTCATGATGAGACATTTTAAACTGTTTGTACACCATTTAACATGCACTTTTAGGACAGTGGGAAGAACCCTGGGAGAACAGGAAAATATCCAAACTCCATGCAAGAAGGTGACCTGGATTCAAACCCCAAAACGTTCTCGTTACAAGACAACAGTGATATCAACTTCTCTACCGCACAGCCAAAATAACTCACATCACTTCTTTAATCTTTAATTCTGCAATGCAATGCAATTTTAACTCTTAAAATTTTGTAATTTCATGTACTTTTTCTCATACAAGGTTAGTAAATGATTTACTGTACGGCTCAATACGAAGACCCTTTGAACGGGTAAGACAGAAACCTTCAATAGAGGCTTCAATAGGTTATCCACAGAAGGGGGAAAGAAAAGAAAAGGCTGCATTACCAACCACATAAAAACTAAATGGAAAAGAGTCTGTGGAATGCCTGCCTGTGTGTGATAGAGGCATACACTCAGCTCTGATGCCTTGGGTGTTCTGGCCTGCTGCACTAAGGCCTCACACTGGACCATACAGATTGCTGCCATTATGGAAAGTGGGTCTGTGGTGGCAAATAGACCTAAGCTTTCACAAGGCAACATGCACACTAGGTGCCTCAGGCTCATTTTGTGATCTGACTGCAGACTTTGGTGTAATTTGCATGAAACTGAAGCTCTGAAAATTAATTTTAATGTAGCTAGTTCTTTTGTTTATCCCATAACAACTTAAGACCGCAGGCATTGTTTTTATTGCCATTTGTTGTGTATTCATGAGGTCCCAAGTTGGACGAGTTAAATATTTTATCATATTTAACAGCACATCCTGTGTTTTGCCACTCAAAAGCTACAGTTTTACCCATCAGTGGAAGCATGGCGGTGTGTTTCACTCTAACCCTTACATAGGGGAACTATCCTCTGTCTAATTTGTGCAACAGTTTCAGTGGTAATACAGTGAGTCACTTAAGAGTGAGTCACTGTGGACAAACAAAACACAGCCAATGCATTCTAAATGAGGGGGAGGTGGGAAACTTCTCAGGTTTAACTTAAACTTCCATTTAATGGCTAAAAGCATGTTGTCATGCTGTGAGCGAGCGGAGGCCAGGTCAGATGAGTTCAATCTCTGCCATGTGGTATTCGCAATAAAGGTCATAGACTGAGAAACAGTAACAAGGCCCCTTTTTTCCTTAAAATATCTTTTGCTTGGCTAGATATTCTGCAGAGTTGTATTTTTCATATTCATTTCATGGAACATTTGATTTGGAACCTCTTTCCTCTCAGGGGTTTTCAGAGTGTTTTTTTCTTCAGTGCTCCTGTGCCACTGCTCTTTTGTCATCATGAAGGTGGTTTTATAATGGCAGCCTTTGGCAGTCTGTAGCAGTATTCACGACACCATTTATTCCTGCATTTTAACTGTACTCGAATAGCTGACCAGTGCTTTTACTTGATTATCTAAGCATCATTACTGATACTTTTGTTGCACTGTGAACTCAATAGAACTGGACTCGAAAAATGTTTGGAAGCATGACAGCTGCTTGTCTTTTTTAGGATTTTGAATAACAATTGGAGTATCCACTTATCGACAGTTTAAAAGAAAGCCTTGTTTACAGCATCACTAGGTGTGAACCAAGAATTGTTAGCTGAAAAAAATGAAACAAGTGAACGCTGGGACTAAGCAAAATATCAGGGTTTAGCAAATATATTTTGCCCTCATCACATACTGAGTCACTGCTATGTTTTCATTTTCAGCATATGATTGACTGGAAACATAGCTAATGAGATGATGGAGGCAAAACTCAATATTTCCCTCTTGTTCTTTTGTTTTTCTATCATAAGCTTTTCTCACGTTACTTACCCCAAAACTGTATTTATTACACATTTGCTTTATCTTATTAATTCACTCAGTTTTTAACAGTAGAAATTCATTTGCTGTCATTATCTAATACAGAAATACTCCTCTAACACTGCAGCAACTAGAGACATCGGTTTTTCATGGATAATTTTGTCTTTTGTTGAGTACAAACATTCATTCCTGCATGATAAAATTATTTCAACTGATTAAATGACATGTTATTATTGTTGATTGTAGTGTTTTATCCATAGATATCTGTGCTACAAGAAGTTATTTTTTTGTTTCCCTGTAAACAACATTGCAATGACCTTTGAGCAGTTAAATGCTGTTATGAAGTCTGCAATTATAACAACAATGTGATGTAACAGAGAAAAATTGAGCTCAGGATTATACTTTCGAGCACAGACAGTGAAATATTAGTCACAAAACATACCTTCCTGTATAGTCAGACATTTTACTGCTAACTATAAAAAAGATGATGGTGTTGGTCAAGACTGACAATATCTAAGAAAACTAGATATTGCTGCGGAGCAAAAAGCTGATGTGTTGATTGTGGCTCCAAAAGGATGGTTGTTTATATTGTTACACACATTTTAGCATATGTTGTTCTCTAAGCAATATTCAGACAGGAAAACAAAAGTTACAAAACCTGACAGAGGGGATTTTCCAGGGTTTAGGAAAGCTGCAGTACCTCTACCTCCAGGCGAACCTGATTGACCCTATCATTAGTTAGGTAGAATGTTGCTTAGTTGTTAGCAACATGAAACAATATTGCTAACAACTAAGAGAAAGATAATAATAAGATGTCATCTGCAACTACAGGCACATTTCAAAATTTGACAAGAAAAATATTTAACATTGGTCATATGTTGTCTTTGCGCAGACCACTGAGACAAGTTCATCACCAGATTTTTGTCACAACACAAAATGTGTCTTAGTCAGAAATTGTGTGAACACATTCAAATCCTGCTGTTGCTCTCTTTTCCCTTCAAAGACTTCATAAAAGTAAAAAACAATCTGAAATCTTTCTGCAAATGCCTCCTGCTTGATTTACAGCCTTTTAAAGCCAATGCCTTTAATTATTCAAATATTGAGAAAATAATTTTATACCAACACTACTGTGAAAAAAAAATTACATGCGCTGTTCTGCTGTTTTTTTCTTCTATAGCGACACTTAGCTATGTATAATCAATTACATTTTAATTTTATGAAGGAATAAGAGTGCACCTAATGTAGTTTTCAAATGGATATTTAATTTATTATAATTAAAAAGCCTTGCCAAGCCAAGGCGGTTCTATATGAATTACGATACTCTTCCATTCATATGTCATGAATTAATTATTAGGCACCTTCTTTTGAGTTTAGTTTTACTTGTTACAACCAGGCCTGATGATTGCCTGACCTGTAGGATCAAATGTACACTTCGATAGAAACTGACAACAAAAAGTTGGTGAAAAAAAAACTAAAACATACCACATAATGTCATAATCTGAAGAAATTCAGACATTTATTAGTCTGGAATCAGTAAGAAAGCTATTTTTTAGGCTTTGGTTCTGCAGCAAACCATAATCTGAGCCATTATCCACAATTGGAGAAAACATGGAAGAGTAAACCTTCCCAGGAGCCTCCAAGACTGGTGTCCATGAGACAGTTCAAAGGGAAAATCTGTTATTTCAGTGTCATTTTGTAACGTGTTTAATGATCTCCAACATTTAAGCCTAACAAATAAGTACAAGTAGAACAAAATTACTAGGGGGCAATAACTTCTTCATTGCATTGCTTATTTTTGTTGTCAACCCTTCTTGCACAGGCCAAGTTCATGAGATTTGTAACTATATTCTTTTCATAAAATTTTTATTGAATATGTGATCTATGTACAAGATTTATCTACTTACAATACATTGAGAGATTTTAATTCATGCATAAGGTAAAAATGCTAAATACATTGATCCAAGCTGTCATTTCACATGGTGCTGTGTATGTGATTTAACACGGCTTCTTAACATGGACCGCCCGTCTGACAGTCCTCAGGTTAATGGTGTGAAAACAGGGACCCAGCTTTACTCAACCTGTCAAGTGGTAATTGGCCTACAGTTTCCCTTAATAGGAGTGTGCCACAGAGACTGCAAACACTTCTTAAACTGTGTACGAAATAATTGGTGAAGACCAAATAAGAAGGGCTTGAATAAACACGAATCATCTCTTTATATGTAATGTTTTACTGTCAACATAAATGTTTCATTTCTTATGATCTAGGCTAATCATCCACTTTGTGCTCTTGTTTTTATATTGCAGGTTATTCATCTGTGCACATGAGAGAGACAGAGAAAGGAGAGACTTGTCAAAATCACCAAGATGAGACGGTTTAATGATGGTAGCCTCTGAGGACAAAAGCTCAAGACAAGCCGAGGCGGTGAAGTCTCCCTTTGAACATCGCCTCAAAATTGACACAAGCATATCTCGTTGAAAAGAAATTTAAAAAGGATAGCCAATATATATATTTTTTTTATTGGTACATGGGGACGATATGCATCATCACACACCCATCGATAAACACAAAACAAGTAATTGTAACTATTGTGGCTCTGAAAACAGCTGAACATCCTGCTGCATCCCCAACAGAATCAAATCAAGGTACTGAAACAACTGTAATACTAAACCCCTTTGGTTTTTTTTGGATCCACACATGACTTTAAGAAAAGCACAAATGGCCTATAGATCAGACGGGGTGATGAGTGCCTTGTTTTGGTCTATAACTCTTATATGTTTGACTCACATTGGCAGAGTAAATGGTGACTGCTGGTTGATTGAGGGAGAAAAGGGCTTTGTGTGGCTTGCAATTTGCAGCCAAAATCAACCACCCTATGAAGCCATCCCACAGCATATCAATAACACCATTGTTGACCTTCGTCTGAATGAAAACAAAATCAAAAGTATCCATTTTTCTTCTCTCAGTCGCTTTGCCAACTTGACCTACCTGAACCTGACCAAGAATGAGATCTCATACATAGAAGACGGAGCCTTTTCTGCTCAGTTTAACTTGCAAGTTCTCCAAATGGGCTTCAACAAGTTACGAAACCTGACAGAGGGGATTCTCCGGGGTTTAGGAAAGCTGCAGTACCTCTACCTCCAGGCGAACCTGATTGAAACTGTGATACACAATGCCTTTTGGGAATGCCCCAACATAGAAAATATTGATCTCTCTATGAATCGAATCCAACAGTTAGATGGGTCCACGTTTACCAGCCTAAGTAAGCTCACCACTTGCGAGCTGTATACAAACCCTTTCAATTGCTCGTGTGAGTTGCTAGGGTTTGTGAAATGGCTTTCGACTTTCCCAAACCGGACAAATGAGCGGATGGTCTGTGACTCTCCTCGTGGTGTTGCAGGTTACAGCTTACTGAGCCAGAATCCTAACAACCCGACATACCGAAATGCACTTCACATGCTAACTACTGTGTGTACCGATGACTACGTGACCCCATTTATTACTGTCTCTATGGAGTCCACAACACTACCACCTGACTCAACACTTTGTGGGCTGGAAGACTGTTCCTCAGGCACAGAACCAGATGACACAACCATTGGTACAACTGAAAATGAGATGCAGGGAACCCCTGTGATGAATCTAAAGGCAGTAACAAACACAGTTGCTACCGTTACAGTTCAGTTTCCTGATCCCTTCAAGAAGCTGTACTTTCTGGTTCTTTACAACAACAACTTTTTCACAAACTTGGATAGACTCTATAAAGTACAGGAAGATGTTGAGATTAAAAACCTTCAACCCCACTCCAACTACACAGTCTGTGTTACTTCAGAACGCAATTCTCTGAAACAAAATCACACATGTCTGACATTCTCGACTGGCCCTTGGAATGGAAAAGACGGAGTTGTAAACAATGCAACTGCTACTCATTATATTATGACTATTTTGGGCTGCCTTTTTAGCATGGTGATTTTTCTGGGAATTGTGTATTATTGTTTGCGAAGGAAGCGTCAACAAGATGAAAAGCAAAGAAAATCAGGAAGTCTTAAGAAAAATATAATGGAACTCAAGTATGGACAAGAACTAGAAGGAGGGACTATTTCTCGAATGTCACAGAAGCAGCTGTTGGCTGGAGAGAGCATGGCCCGTATGCCCTACCTGCCATCTGCAAGTGAAATGGAGCAGTACAAGTTTCAAGAGATAAGTGAGACTCCAAAAATGATGAAGGGAAACTACATGGATGTCCGGAGCATGGATCATCATGAGCGCAGAGAGTGTGATATGGGAATGGCTGGGAACAGTCAAGGATCAGTGGCAGAGATTTCCACAATTGCAAAAGAAGTTGATAAAGTCAATCAGATAATCAACAACTGTATAGATGCCCTAAAATCAGAATCAACTTCTTTTCAAGGAGTTAAATCTGGAGCAGTGTCGACAGCAGAGCCCCAACTGGTGCTAATATCAGAGCACCCCCAAAGTAACCCTGGCCTTCTTTCCCCAGTGTATAAGGACAGCTACCATCACTCTCTTCAGAGGCATAGAAGCTCTGATGTCTCGCCAAAGAGGCCCAGCACTGCCACAGGCGGGCCCATGCGAAGCCCAAGGCCTTATCGCTCTGACTCCAAGTACATAGAGAAAAGCTCCCCAACAGGAGAGAGCATCATTACAGTGACACCTGCCGCAGCCATCTTGAGGGCGGAGGCAGATAAGATCCGCCAGTACAGTGACCACCGGCATTCATATCCCGATGCTCAGATAGAGGAGCTGGAAGGACCTGATAGCCACAAGCTGTTGGAACCCCTTACCCACTCCAGGTCCAGAGACTTAGCCTACTCCCAGATGTCCTCTCAGTATCACAATCTAAGCTACTCATCCAGCCCTGAATACTATTGCAAACCTTCACACAGCATCTGGGAGCGATTCAGACTCCACCGCAAGCGACATAAAGATGAGGAGTACATGGCTGCTGGCCATGCGTTGCGTAAGAAAGTTCAGTTTGCAAAGGATGAGGACCTGCATGACATATTAGACTACTGGAAAGGCGTTTCAGCCCAACATAAATCATAATTCATCTAGGTGTTTTTAAAATGGACTTTCTGTTGCTAAAATGACACAAGAACATCATTTGACATTTGAATCAATGGATACTTCTCTACCATAATTAACTAATCTTTCATGTATATCACTCTCTTTTGACTGTGAAGAAGATGAGACAAGGATTCTAAAACTTCTCTTATTATCTAAAGCATTCATCTTGGAAAAATATATTGCAAATTAATTATATATATGTTACAATGGATATTAGGTTTTTTTTGGGTATCGCATGGCCAAGTCCTGTGACAGTGGATTTGCTGTTGTGTAATATGAATCTACTATATGAAGAAAATGAAACTTTTAAATTTTTTGAGAAACTATCGGGACCCACACAAGCAGAACACTTTTTTTCTTCCTCCTTGCATATATTTAATTGAAAAATGTGTACAGATATGGGTTTCTATATTTGAAATGTTTGCTGTGTAAATGGTGAAGTATTAGTAGATAAATCAGGTTTATCAAACTGACTGCTGTCTCTTTTGAAAATATTTGTTAATGTCTAACTTTAGCCCTAGAACCGCAATCATTCCAGTACTCCTCAGTACTGCCATAGGTTTTATCCCCATTTCTAGAAGCCTTAAAAATGACGAAAATTAAATTTCAACAGACTGTATTATGATAATTTTAATAGTTTTATTAACTCTATGGAGAAAAACTATTTCGCCAGTTTGTTCTATGACATTGCATCAGGCATACATTTTCATTCATACTTGATTAGTAAAGCAGAACTCCCTTTTTATACATCATCCAAAAAATGTTTCTAATGTCATGTCTAATATCTTTTCTGTGTTTTTCTTAATTTAGCAAAGGAATGAAGACATTAATCAAACAACAAACAAAAATAAATGAATACATAAGTAAACAGAGGAAGAAAAATTCTGCGCGAAGGAAGTAATATTTTTGATGAAAATTATTTTTAGATTGATGTTACCTTCACACATTTACAAAGACTGACTCTAACATTCCAAATCCCAACAGATATCCGTCCCCATGCTGTGTTATAGATGCAGTCGAAGTAAAAAACAAAAGGAAAGGAAATACACCCTCTAAACTCTAATGTGACAGTTCATATTTGAACCAGTCTTTATTAGGCTGTATATTTGTATGAGTAAGATTTTAAATGCCAAAACTGCACAGCAGATTCCACAATGTTTAATAATTTATGAAACAAAGACAAAATAGAAATGCATTTATATAGACTGGATTTGTGGTTTGGTTTTCTACCCAATTTCTGGGTTATTACACAGTTCCTGTTCTTTTATTTGCAAATTACAGAGGCCAATTTGTGATGGTCCAAGGATGCAGTCAAGTAATCTGCAGAGCTCAAAAATAAAATTAGGAATAGAAAACATGAAAGCAGCCCCAGAAGAAGATCCACTGGGTCTACTTAAAGCAATGAACATATATATATATATATATATATATATATATATATATATATATATATATATATATATATATATATATATAAGAGCTCTCCATTAACAAAAATTTTACCAATTTTAAATTCCAAATTTTGAGAGCAGTAAGACTTGATCCACCTTTTTGGACATCTTGTTCTTGTTCTTTTTTCTAGCCTTTTAATAATATCAAACTAGAGCCAGTAGTTTATGGCTAATGGAGATTTGTCCTGGACTTTACTCAGACATGGGTAATATGGCAAGAGTGTTTTATTGTCTTTTAGGCAAGTATAATGAGCACTGTGTATTTGATACCATTTATGTAGAGTAGAAATGACTTACTTTGCAGTCCTTGGTTAAAAGGTCAATTTTTTATTCTCCCATATCGTACATAAACCATAACTGATGCAATGCTAACGAGGGACATTTTAGTAAAAGCCATAAAGTAGTAGACACCGTGGATTCAACTCTTACAAAGAGTTGAGAATGTATAAGGAGTAAAAATGACCTCTTTGCGGTTCTAGTGTTAAAGTAAATTCAAAGGATTCCACCAGTTATATTTTAGTTATTTTTTTCTTTCCTTCAGTTTTGAGCTTTTTTCATGATTCAGATGGATTCAGTTTTTAAGTTTCCTGAATCACAAAGTACAGTATTTACTGGTTGGATAATGAAAGACACCCTACTGGCAAAAATGCAGTATAGACCATGCTGATGTTAACGTCTCCGTTTCTGTTCCATGAACCGCCATTTGTATCTTTTGTACCAAAGTAGAAAAAGCTAAAAATGTTTACAGCTTTCCTGCCTAGTCTGGGGATCAAATTACCATACAGTAGTAGAACAATGTAATTTTAGTTATTTATTTTTATAAGCTCCTTCTTTAAAATTACAAATTGGGAAACCGTTGTATTCAGAAACAGGATTTTACTTGAAAGCCTGCTGTTAAACACTGAGACTCCAATGGAAAGGCAGCTGTACATTGTCATTATTTAGGTAGACAGAAAGCTGCCCTGCAGGGGAGCCCACTAGATGAATGTAACAGATACATATTCTGATCTGTCTATGGCAGCTTTTTCCATGTATTTTCAAAAATATTTTTAAATCATGCTATTATCTATTGTGGTTTTCACTTTTATTTTTCTTTTGCTTCAATATTTTTTCCAGCCTGCTATATCGCATAATATGTGATCGTGTACATGAACGAAGATAGTTTGTTATTCAGATTGGCCTTGTTGCTTGCTGAGAAGTTTAATGTGAATTTTATCTGCTTAGGCTGTTAAATCATTTTGTATATTATGAAAGCAAAGTACCAGGTACACATCAACATGCTAAAGTATAGTTTTCGAATGTGAAACTGAATCCTCTGACTTAATGGCTGTGAATTTATAAATCATGTTTTTTTAAGTAAATATATTATTTCAATCTTTTTATTTGTAAGATGTTTAGATATTTTATTCCAACAAGGCTCATGATGATTCATCACATAGTTAATAACATGTAAGAAATATACTTTCTGTCACATGAATTGCTGCAATGTCAACATGTATAAAGGAGCTAAATATCTTTCTCATCATTGCTTCAACATATTAAAATAAATTGCAGAGCAACCTATTTACTCACTTTTATAAGAAAACATAATGTAAATGTTATCAAAGTTCTAATTGTTTAAAATCCAATTTTAGCTCATTATCTGCTACTTGGCCGTAATGTTAACCATTCCAATCTCATGTCACCAAAGTAAAAAAAAAAAAAAAAAAAAAAAAAAAAATGATATTAAATTATTTAAAAATAATTTTTTTTTTTTAGATAAAAACTTGAATAAAATTATTGTTATTTTTATTGATTCCATTGTGGTTATTACCAAGCTATTAAATATAGTAACGGACAATACAGGAACAGTAAAAAACATTGATTCCAGTTTTACCTTGATTTCTTTTAAAAAAACTCCAACTTCCCTCTAAACTCTGGCTAGAGTAACATCATGCAGTGACCTGAGGTCCATAAACAAAACAGCATGCCAGACATGTGTGTACAAGTTATGTATAGTTCTCAGACATGAGTTAAATCTTTCAGAAACATTAAGTTGATTGTTTGCATTTGTATTTCAAACCCATTTGCACATTTTCTGTCACATGACTGTCTATCTCATTTAAATGTGTCATTATTTTACTGTATGATGAAACATTCATGAGCCTGATGTGAATGTCTTATGTAAGCACCTTGTTTTCTGTTAAATGGGTTGTCTGACTTAATATTTCAACCGCCTTAAATTTTTTGAGATTTAAGTAAAAGTGTAAACTGTTGTATTATTTCTAATGTTTATATTGTTAAATCTTCGTTTATTATTTTTATAAAAAGCATTTCAGTATATTTCAAGAGCTGTGAGGGTTCTAGTTTATTTAGCTACTTAGAACCATGTTTTTTATATTGCATATTGTAGCACTTCTGTGTCTAATAAGAGTTCTAAGTGATGAGGAAAACATATAGAGAGTGCAACAATTATTTGAGTGCATCAAAACAAACAAGAGCACAAAGACGTGTTTTTTTTTATTATTATTTTTAATTCTTAAAACTATGTTATCTGCTTTCAGACAAAGTACTGTGAAATAAAGTTAAGGGTGCACATACAGCAAAGTCAGTATCTTTATTATGATTTTAACACTTTTTAAAATTATTTTTGCTTAGTTTCAAGAATGTGTGAAATTATTTGTTGAGTGTACATTGAATGATTTGCAAAAAAGTGGATATAAAAAGAAAATTACTATAGGTTTAATGTACAGCCTTCTACTTTGGCCATTTATAGCTGAAATTAGATTGTACAAAAGGACATATTACTTTTTCTCATTATCTGATATAAGAATCAGACAATGCTGCATAGTTGTCCTCGGTTGGATTTTATTTATTTATTTATTTTTTTTTTCAAATTGAAATTTTCCATATACTAAGGCTACTGTACAATTAAACAATTTAGGAAAGCACAAAATATGTTGATGTCATGGCTAGCATAGTTCTGATTCACAACAGAATTCACATTTGTGAAACTCTGGATATATTTTAAACAACATATACGTATAGCAGTACTTAATGCTCTAAGGAACGAGATCACATCTGAAATCAGGAAACTAAATGTCTACTGGAGCCGTTGTCGGTAATCAATAAAAAAATACAAGAGAATAACTGTTTCAATACTATGTATTTTTTAAAGAAAGAAAATTAAATGAACATTACAAGACACAAAACATACATGGAAACCAAAAAAATAAATACAATAAATATACAAAGTACTGCAGTAGATGTTATACGTGCACAGAGTCCTTCACTTTTCCCCCTCAGATCAACACAGTTGTCTGACCGACACACATTTGATCCATAATTGATTTATCCAGATATTTTAGGGAAAAATGTCCAAGTGCAATTCAGCTCTGATAGAAAAGATGAACAACGGATAGTGTGTAGTGAGAAGAAGGGGAAATTCCATGGACCATCAAACTCCTACCAGACCAGTATGGAGTGAAATTCGATTCTCCTGGCTCCAGCCAGTTCTTAGAAGCTCGCCATCCTTTAACCCCAAAAGGGGATCACCTGGCCTGTATTAAAATAAACAGGACCAGTCAATTACCAGCCTGCTAGTTAACTAGACTTGTTTCAGTTGTATACATGAATGAATTCAATCATATCTACAATCCATTCTTTAAGACAAAGATATTTAACATTTATCACATTATCTTAAACATACATTGCATTTAAAAGTTAGATTGTGTGTTTTATGATCAAACAATTAACTTGGCCATCACCATCAATATGCCAACAAAGAACATTCACGTTCGCTACTCACCAATTCCATTTAAAGATCAGTGCATGGCAGCTTCATGGCTCCAAGCTCACTGGGTATTNAAAAACAGAGATAACCAATTGTTTGAGAGCACAAACCTGCAGCTCCTTTGTCTCCAGCTCTCCCCCTCAGATCTGATTGGGAAAGCTGGAGCAGGCCTGAAAAACCCACTTCAGGTGCAGTGATTGGCTGATTGCACTGGGTGATTGACTGTCACCCTAACCAATAGCGTAGCAAAGGCGGGACTAAGGCAGTTTTTACCCTGGGTTACAAAAGGTTTCAGACTTTTATTGGTAACAAATGTTGAACATGTTTCTTCTTCTGCTCCTTCTTATTCTTCTCCTCTGATTAATTTGTTGTCACATCAGGAAGTTCTGATCTGCCAGAACCGGCCGTTTGGACCTTGGGACAGTGTCAGTCTGAGCTTTGATCAGCTGACCACATCGGATGTATCTGATTGGACGGAATCAGGTTCTGTTGGGTCAGCCTGACTCTTCTTGTTCTGTCCTGTTTCAGGTCTGGAGGAGGAGCCTGATGAGGAGCAGCAGCTCCGCGTCGCCTCAGCTTCTGTTTCTGACCGTCAGGACCGGACCCACCTGAGGGCACTGGAGCGGCAGCTGCAGGTGCTGAGGGGCGGAGCCTCGCAGGGGGCGGGGCCAGACTCTTTCATGGAGTTCCATGATGAGGACTTCCCTCTGGACAAGCACCTCATAAAATCCCAGAAGAAGAAGAAGGCGAAGGGGGCGGGGCCTAAGGGTGAGCACAGTGTGTTTGGGACGGCGGACGCAGGCATTGCGGTCAGTGACACCAGCTGCTCCGGCTGCGGTGCCCTGCTGCACTGCGCCGCCGCCGACCTGCCCGGCTTCCTGCCCAGCGAGAAGTTCAAGGTTCTGATGGCGGAGGGGAAACTGGGCGGAGCCACCTGCCAGCGCTGCCACCTGCTCACCCACCACCACAAGGCACTGCACCTGCAGCTGACCCGGGACCAGTACCGGGACGTGGTGCGGCGGGTCCGGGCCCGGAAGGCGCTGGTGCTGCTGGTGGTGGACCTGCTGGACCTGCCGGGCTCTCTGGTTCTGGACCTGCCGGACCTGGTGGGCACCAACAAGCAGGTGGTGGTTCTGGGCAACAAGGTGGACCTGCTGCCCGCCGACGCACCCAACTACCTGCAGCGCCTGAAGCGGCGCCTGGCGCGGTGCTGCCAGGACGCCGGGTTCGGGCCGCAGGTGGCCGACCTCCACCTGATCAGTGCCAAGACGGGCTTCGGGCTGGAGGCGCTGGTCTCCGCCCTGCAGCGCTCCTGGAGCTACAAGGGCGACGTGTTCCTGGTGGGCGGAGCCAACGCCGGCAAGTCCACGCTGTTCAACGCGCTGCTGGAGTCCGACTACTGCCGGTCCGCGGCCGGCGGCGCCCTGCGCAGGGCCACCATCTCCCCCTGGCCCGGTACGTAACCAGAACCAGAACCACTGCCGGCGCTGCGCCAGGCTGACCCGCTGTGTCTCCCCGCGATGCGTTCAGGGACCACTCTGGAGCTGCTGAAGTTCCCCATCACCAACCCGACTCCTTACTGCATGTTCCGGCGCCAGAACCGCCTGAAGGAGGCGTTGCAGCAGACGGAGGCGGAGCTACCGGCCGACGAGCTGCGGCGGCTGCAAAGGCTCGGTCGCCATGGATACCTAGTGGGTAAGGAGGGGGCGGAGCCATGTGACCAGGGGCGGAGCCAGGTGGGTCTCTGATCACCTGCTCACCTGTCCAGGTCGGGTCGGTCAGACGTTCCGGTCCGGTGGATCCAGAAGTAATGAGGTCCAGTTTGATCCGGACAGCCTGGCGTTTGGCGAAGACGGAGGTTCACAGAAGGAAGGTAGGTTCTGATCGGGTTCTGATCGGGTCCCACCTGCAGGTTCTAACTCGGTTCTGACTCCTCCTTCAGCTGCCGTCGGGTCACATGACGAGCCGAGCGCCAACAATCTGAAAGACGCCCACTGGCTCTACGACACGCCGGGAATCCTGAGAGAGAGAGACGTGAGCCGCTCTTCCTCTTCCCGCTCCTCTTCCTCCTCATTGCCCCGCTCCTCTTCCTCGTCCCACTCCTCTTCCTCCTCATTGCCCGCTCCTCTTCCTCGTCCCACTCCTCTTCCTCCTCATTGCCCCGCTCCTCTTCCTCGTCCCACTCCTCTTCCTCCTCATTGCCCCGCTCCTCTTCCTCGTCCCACTCCTCTTCCTCCTCATTGCCCCGCTCCTCTTCCTCGTCCCACTCCTCTTCCTCCTCATTGCCCCGCTCCTCTTCCTCGTCCCACTCCTCTTCCTCCTCATCGCCCCGCTCCTCTTCCTCGCCCAGCTCCTCGTCTCAAATAACTTTAAAATGTTATTTTATCCAGTAAACTAAAGTACTTAATCACAACTTAATTTTAATTCCAACCTAATATGGAGTTTTTGTGATAATTGTCAGTTTAAAAATTGTAATATATATAAAAACATTTAAATTATTTGTCTAATTCTGATTAATTGGAAAACATTTTTACACATTCTGAATCTATAAAAGTGAAATCTCGATCTTTTTATTTGCAATGTTTTGCTGAATCCACTTCCTGTTCCTGCTCTCTGGACGTCCTCAGATCCTCCAGCTGCTGCAGGACCAAGAGGTCCAGTCAGTGGTTCCGACCCGGGCCATCGTTCCCCGGACATTCGTCCTGAAACCCGGAATGACTCTGTTTGTCGGAGCGCTGGCCCGGATCGACTTTCTGCAGGTAGGGAGGGGCTAACTGACTAGCTGATTGGTTAACGACGGACGCCTGGGTAATGGCCGCTGTCTGCAGGGCAGGAAGTCCTGCTGGTTTTCTGTTCTGGCCTCCAGTCAGGTCCCAGTTCACGTCACCGGTCTGGATAAAGCCACCAGCGTCTACGAGCGACACGCCGGCCACACCCTGCTGGGGGTGAGTCACATGACCTCACTGTGACCTCGGTCAGCCCGTCGTCACGGCGCCGTGTGTCATGTCTGCCTCCGTGCTGCGTTCAGGTGCCTGCAGGCGGGTCGGAGAGGATGCAGCGTTTTCCTGCGTTGGTTCCTCAGGACTTCAGTCTGGAGGGTCGAGGTTATCTGGAGGCCGCCGCTGACATCACGCTGTCATCAGCAGGTAAGCCCCGCCCCCGCCTACAGCCGCCAGGCTGGCTCTGATCCCCTCTCACCTGCGTGTCGTCTGTCTGTCAGGTTGGGTTGCCGTGACGGCATTGTCAGGTGAGCGGGTGGAGCTGCGGGTTCACGGCCCGGAGGCGGCCGGCTTCGGCCTGCGGACGCCGCCGCTGCTGCCTCACGTCGCTTCGCTGAAAGGAGAGCGGCTTCGAAAGTCGGCCGCCTACAAACCGCTGAAGGCCGCCGGCCAGATCCACGGCCTGAAGCCCAGCAGGAACTGAGGCTGACGCACCTGGACAAGTGGGGGCGGGGCCAAGGCTGGACCTGCCTTCTCTGTTACCGTGGTAATGGTGGCTGATGAGACCTTGAAAAAAGACGAACTCATCTGAACTTTACCTCTGCATGTCGTGATCTCTGTTACCGTGGTAACAGGTTCTGATGGCTCTGTTATTCCACCGGTGATACCAGAACATGTTCTGATCCACTGTCTGTTACCCTGAGCAGTTCTGATACCGGAGCAGGTCAGTGGTTCTGATCCCTACTTGTGTTTAGTAAAAATAAGACGGAACCAGACAGAGTGAGGTCTTTACTGTTCACAGCTTCATCCAGGCCCGGTTCTGATGGACCCGGATCATGTGACCGGCTCTGTTTTTGTTCCAACAAACTGGGTCGAGACATCAGAATCAGAACTAGCAACCCAAACAAACGGACGTTTCTGCTTTTTTTATTAAAGATTATTAACTGCAGCCCCCGCTGGTCAACACCTGCAACAACATGGAGCCGTCCAGCAGTTCTACCAGAACCCACCGACCCAAAACAGAACCCATATCAGTCAAACAGCTGATGTTTGTCCCCATCGTCCTGTCACATGATGATGACGTCATTCTGCCAGCTTGGTTCTGGTGGGTCCGTTTGAGCAGAACCAGACCAGGTGGTTCTGATGGCTCCAGCTCGTCTGAAGGTTCTGACCTTCCTCAGACGTCATACAGCTTCTCCTCTTCTTCGCTCCTCCTAATGAAGGCGGATGACAGCTCCTGCAGCAGCAGCTCCTGGGACACCGTGCAGACTCCGAACCTCATGCCGCCCTCTGCTGGCAGGCCGGGGGAACTGCAGCCTGCGCTGACCTCTGCTGGCAGGCCGGGGGAACTGCAGCCTGCGCTGACCTCTGCTGGCAGGCCGGGGGAACTGCAGCCTGCGCTGACCTCTGCTGGTAGGCCGGGGGAATTGCAGTCCGCCCCGCTGCTGCTGCCGCTGCGCTCTAGCGTCTCCAGGGAGCCGCGGACGGAGCGGACCCCAGGGGGTGCGGCCACGTGGTCCAGATGCCCGCTCTCTGACAGAACCAGCCGGGTCTGCCGGTCCGGAACCTCCTGGGTCTCTGCGACGTGGCTGGACCGGAAGCTGGTCTCCAGAGACTTCAGCACCTGCAGGCCAAAGTCCCCCACCTCCTCGTAGAGCGGTTCTGGAAGGTCCGGAGACTCGGCCCGCTCCTCGAACGAGTCCTGCTGGATCTTCATGGGCTGGACAGACAGAACCAAACCCCACTCAGGTTAATGGTACCGAACCCTCCGGTAGTTCTGCACAGCTTCACAAACTGAAATCCTAAAATGGTTCTGATGGGCTTTGTTCTGAATTCAAAAATCTTTAAATATTATAATAATTGTTCAACTGTTTAAAATTCTAGAAAATATTTTTTAAAAAATCAAAAATTTACTTCTGTTTCAAAATATCAACTGTTAAAATTTTTTAAAGAATAAAATTATATAAAAACTTTTTTCTGCTTAAGATAAAAAATACATTTATTTTTATTATAAACTGAAAAATGCTAAAAGTGAAAATTTCTGTGACAATAAAATCCTCTTTCGAAATTACAGAGATGTTTTTCCAAAATATTAACTTTTTAAATTTTGACTTATTTAAAGAGTAAAATTCTTTAAACATAATTTCTAATATTTTTACTTACGAAGTACATGGACAGGGTCCTTCGGTCGTGAAGCTTCCTCTGCAGGGAGAAAAGAAGAAGAAACAGAATCTCAGTCCTGACCTGGTGTGTCCAGGTCCAGGTCCAGTTCTGACCGGTCCCGGTTCTGGTCCGGCCACTCACCAGTGTCTGATTGGCTGACAGCATGCTGCTGTTGCTCTCGTCTCCTCGGATCGGAACCAGCGGCATGGTGCCAAACTTCTGCTTGGAGATGTCGGAAGAGGAGTGGCGCCGCAGAACCGGCGGGCCCGGATCATCGTTCTGGAAGAGGAGCAGAACTCGGGGTGAGCGGCTCCGGTGCCGATTCTGGTTCTGGTTCTGGTTCCGGTTCTGCAGACTTACCTGAGCCCGGAGGAAGCTGGTGACCCAGTCCCACAGCTCGGCCTCACTGCTGCAGCACAGGAACCTAGAGAGAGGGGTAAACCAGGTCAGAACAGAACCGGGTCAGGACTGGACCGGGTCAGGCTAGTTCTGGTGATACTTACAGCTGGTGCTTGTCTGACATCACTGTGAAGCCCCATCTGCAGAGACACACGTTACTATGGAGACGCTCTGCTGCAGCTTGCCGTTACCGGATCAGAACCGGAACCCAGTCCAGGTCTCTGATCCCGGCTCAGCGTCTGCTGCAGCAGAACCAGGTCCAGTTCCTCCAGTGGAACCAATGATCCAGATCTGAGCGGATCATTGGTTCTGACTGCAATGAGGTCATTACTCCGAGGGCCAACTAGAATCGGTTCAGGACCCAGTTTGGTTCTGATCCATCAGAACAGAACCAAACTGGACTGGTCTGAACAGTTGGGTTTGGACCAGAGCGGTTACGTTTCAGATACTGTTCCTGGTTCTGTTCCTGTTCCTGGTTCTGTTCCTGGTTCTGATTCTGGTACCTGCTGGGAGCTTTCAGCTTGCGGCGGATCCCGATGTAGATCCTCATGGTCTTCAGGGGCCACTCCTTCTCTGGCTTGATGCTCTGCAGGGAGACACAGAGAGGGTCAGAACCGGGCCAAACTGGGTCAGAACCGGGCCTGGGGGTTCTGCCTACCCTGCGGTCCTTGAGCAGCAGCAGCTTGTGGTCCCGGATCTGGAAGGTTCTCTCCTGGAAGCGGTTCCCCTGCAGCAGCTTGGGAGGCTCCTCCCTGCAGCGCAGCAGCCCCACCTTCATGACGTCACACCTGTAAGCTGGAGGGGGAGCTTTGAACGTCAGCTTCCGCGTTCGGGTTAAAGCGGCTCAATTCTTTCCCATCTATTGAAAATGTCATTTTCCACTGGGTGTTTCAGGGCTTTTCCAAGGTAACAGTTAATAATGTACATCGATCCGAAGCCCCAACAATAAGCTGGAGAAGGTTTTAAGATGTAGCCTCATTATCAACAGATAGGAAGGTGAGTTTTACTTTCTTTAAACTTCGGGGCTAACGTTAGCTTTAGCTTATGCTAGTAGACAATATTCTCGGTCATTTTTCTTGTTTTTTCCTGTGCTATTTAAGTATATAACCATTTTTCATCCATTCTAGCGGACAATGTTTCTAGCTTATTTTCAAGTATATTATATGTGTTTATTGTCGTTAGTATCAGACACACTAACGACAATAAACGGGGCGGAGGGATTTTACGGTTCAGGCTTTTTGCTTCTGCAGCAACGAAGCACAACAAGCCAGTAGCTTAACAGTAGAGCAGCTCTGGTGTCTAGAAAGTTCAGCTGACTGTTCAGGTTCAGAGTTGTTGCTTTTAGATAAATATGTCCGTGTTCCTGAAGGTCTCTGTGTTATTTGGTTTTATTAGTTTTGATGCTTGTTGTGAAGCAGGTCGGTGTTTACAGCAGTGAGTTCAGGAGGATCAGCTGCTCAGCTGTCTGTGTGCGGCGTTAGCTTCAACTGGTGGCGACCAATATTTACAAGCCACCGTCTAATTAATTCAGGACCGCTTGGAAATCCATGAAAACTTAAAATCCCATTACATTAGGAAGACAACAAAGTGCATAGTATTGTTTTATTTGCGTCTGAAATACAATTTTGTCACTGAACACCCACCACTGACCATAGATGGCGCTGCAGTAGAGAGAGTAGGCAGCACCAAATTCCTTGGGGTGCATATCTGTGAAGACCTCTCCTGGACCACCAACACCACATCACTTGTGAAGAAGGCCCAACAACGCCTCTACTTCCTTCGCAAGCTCAAGAAGGCAAGTTCTCCACCATCCATCATGAGCACATTTTACAGAGGCACCATAGAAAGCACCCTGACTAGCTGCATCACAGTGTGGGGCGGAAGCTGCACAGAACAGAATAGAAAAGCCCTGCAGCGCATTGTGAAAACAGCCTCCAAGATCATTGGTGCCCCACTCCCCGCCCTGCAAGACCTGTACACCACCTGCCTCACCCAGAAAGCAGTCACGATTGTGGGAGATGCAAACCATCCTGCCCACAAAGTGTTCAGTGTCCTGCCCTCCGGAAAAAGATACAGAAGCCTCTGCTCCCGCACCACCAGACTCTCCAACAGTTTCATCCATCAGGCTGTGAGGATGCTGAACTCCCTCC
>CAEFZX010020305.1:0-100448 GCA_903066825.1 Alfaro cultratus
ATGGATGGATGGATGGATGGATGGATGGATGGATGGATGGATGGATGGATGGATGGATGGATGGATGGATGGATGGGTGGATGGATGGATGGGTGGATGGATGGATGGGTGGATGGATGGATAAAATCGACATAAAGGGAAGTTTAAAGCTTATACAACAGCTATAGACTTACCTGGATGCAGAAGAAAACCCTAATTTTATCAGCAGCCCAATAGCAGCTTAGATTGCATTGGCACCAGCCATGTTCAGTTCACTTTAATCCAACTCCAGTCCATCTGTCTGGAAAGGCAGATGGACAAAGATGTGAAGATGCATTCACATCTTCCCGGTTCAGGTGGGAAGATGTGAATGCATCTTCACGTCTGCTCTGCCTAAAAACCTCTGTGAGGTTCTAATGCATTTGTGAATGTCAGGCAGGAAGTTGATTACAAAGCAGGGCATTCTGGGTAAATGCAACCAAAACAAACATGCTAGTCTAGCGCTAGTGGGAGGAAAGGTTAATGGTCTAACAGATAAATCCTATAACCGTTAAAATCTGACACCACTCCACTTCTGTTTCCGTTTGGTGAAGAAGGGAGTTTCACCGAGTGTCTTTAGATGTTTTCTTGTCATTTACGTCAGTGTTTCTTGTTGCAGCGCCCCCACAGGCAATGGGAGGGAGAACAGGTTGCTCAAAGGGTTTGGATCATTTGAAACTGAGCATTGAGAAAGAGAACTACAGCTGCATGTAATATACTTGATTCTCAAAATTACCAGTCCATTTTTGGAGAAATATGATACCTTCTCTTTAAAAATAAAACCGTGCTGATCACTGGACTTTTGAAGCTTGGTTGAGAACAAGATCCTGGACTTGTCTTCTCAGACACAAGGTTTAAATCTGATTAAGACCTCTGGTGGGATTTAAAGATGGCAGCTGCAGCATGGGAGTTATCAAACATCACAGATAAAAAAGGCAGAGGAAGCTTGTCAGCACTTGTATCAAAGCGTTTGTTAGGACCTCCAACATCTGCAGGACGGTCCAAAAAGTACCAAACAAAGTACTGCACATGCGTACAGTTGGATTTTGTTTTATATAAACTCTTAACAAATCATCTAAAAAATGCATCAATAAATACAATCTGTTGTTTTATCATAATTTTAGAGCATTATAGTAATCATCTGTTCTCTACATCATGTAGTCTTATTTGAGTTGAGCAGTTCTGATTGCAACTATATATAGAAATATAACCAAGACACTTGCACTGACAGTTTATTCGGCCTCCTCTGTCTCACACACACAGCACCCATAAAAACTGCCTGTTTTTTCACTCCATCTTTTGTGAGAGCTTATTGTCCTGGTTATTACCTCAGGTATTGTCACAGAGAATTGGTATGCTTATCAAGGCCTGGTAGTCTAAAGCTGATGCGACAGTGGCCTGGCAGCTTCATTAAGATTGATATCCTGCCACAGTAACACCCAGATGAGCTGATCTGGGACATGCAGCCAATGGAGTTAGAGAAAGAAACGCTGTGAGAAAGGGGAGAAGAAAGAGTCGGCAGGTTCACCTCCCAAGTAGCTCCACTGCTATCTGTCGGGCCACTTGAGCTCAGGAGAGGCCAGACATGCATACCTTTCTTTTGAGGGGACGTCCCCCTTCCTTGTAACCTCACCCTGCCAGTCATAAATTACCTCCTCTTCACAGTGGATGCACAGAGGCCCCTATAGCCTCTCTATGAGCAATTAAGGCCTCAATGGGACGGTATCAAGCCTCTCTGACCTCATCTAACCTCTCCTGTCATTGTCACCTCCTGAAAGGTCCACTCTGCTTTGTCCCCAGAGTGCCACAGCTCTGTGTGCACCATACACTGGCCATAGTTGTACAATATATTGAGGGTCAGAGGTCAGCTGGACTGGAGGGTTTCTTATGTATGGAGCAGAGCAGTGTTTACAGCTGCTCTCTCGTAGTGTGCCTGGCTCTACTTTTGGCTTTACATGAGACGACCACTATCTCATTTAGCAGATTATGTTCATTCCAGCTGACGGCCTCTCCAGCCTCTCCATCATCTGAGTCGCATTCACTCTGGGCAGCCAAGTGGAAGGAAACTTGTTCTTCATGAGAAAACTCAAGTGCTAAATCCAGCTTGTTCAGGTCAGGGAAGATTGCAGTGTGTGCATTAACCTGGCATACTGGCGTGTCTAATTTGCTGCACTGGAGCAAACAAAGGCTCTCATTGATATCTCCTTATCAGGTCCAGCATGGATTCAGTGGAGGGTCCTGCTTTCTTCAGACCAGACCTAATGATTTATTGCATCACTGGCTTGCCGCCATCATATCTGATTGGAAACACTGAGCTCCATTAAGAGGCATATGCTTTTTAAATCACTGTTTACAACATCAACAACTCATTTCAATCCATTTTACATGTGATGCGTCAGTTGGAAGCAAATGCTGTCACTTTAAAAGAAATAAATAAATGTTAATTTCTTCTTCTAAAATATGCAAACTTTGCACCTCTTGTGAAGCTCTCATTTCAGCTCTGTAAAGCTTTATTAGGAAAAGATACAAAATATGAATTTGTAAGTGTTTGAATAAATCAGTATGCAAAACATGCTTGTGCAAAGAATATGTATGGAAAATAAAATTAATTCTGTTTGTTTTTACAAATGTCTTGTCAAGGGACTTTACAAAACAAGTAGATCCAGTGCATGTACAGAAATACGTAGAATCAAATCAATTTAATCATATAGACAGATTATAATTCAATTTTATAGATTAGTTATCAAATCTAGTTATTATACAGTGCAATCAAATTGACTGTTATTACAAAAATTTAAATCTAAGTAAAACAGGAAGAAACCTCCAACAGAAGCAGGCGCAGCATGAAGTGAAATATATTTTTAAATTTGTCCATCTCAAATCTGTGGCTGAAATATGAATAGATCTCCAGTCACTGCTTACATCCATGATTTTCAATGACTTATTGCATGAACACTTTCATTCAAGTGTGATTTTTAATTGCATTTCTTATTTAATGGAAGCATCGCTTTTGCAAAATAGCATTTTTTTTACATGATCAGAATATCAAAGAAGTTTTCCTCCCATTTGTAACAGAATCGCAGCTACTGTTCATGTTGCATTTTGTCAAAGCATTGACTCATAAGTGACCAAGCTCGAGTCAAACTGAAGGGGTTCCACATCCTTTGGCTGTGTGTTGGTGAATATGATGTTTTTTTGTTGTGATCTGACACAAATTCTTTATCTCCTGAGAATGTGGTGCCACCCTTTAACCAGGAGGTTTATTGAAACTGGTGTTTCCCACAATCAGCACAGTCACTGGGCTATGATCTGCATAGATTGGGCTATGGGGAGTCCTGGTCATCGACAGTCGGACATAAACGACAAAACGTGCAGTGCACAGACCTGGCAGTGGCGCAGATGGCAGAGCTGGCTGGGAGGCCTAAAGTTGCCCTTATGGTGCAATCATATTGTCACAACACTGCTATTAAAGCAGAGAATAGGATGATATGACCGCACGCTTTATAAATGTGCATTTGGTGAAATGTCAAGCTCTGTCAAGCCCGCTGGCCAAAGCGGTGCACACAGAGCAGTATTATGGGAGTGGGGGCAGTTGCAGCAGGCCCGTCTGATGGCCTATAGAGTACTCTCTATACGCACACAGAGTCATTGGACAGATGTGACCTCGCCAGCACACAGAGGCTCTTTGTGTCCGAGGGATTTAGAGTCCCCCGGGCCTCCTGACTCTAAACATTAACAGACCTACTGCAGAAGGAGAGAAAGAGACCCTCACTCTGCTGACATGCAACATTAACCGGGGCCAACTCCCCTCATACTTAAAATATCAGAAAAGTAAGTGTGGATGCATGAAGAAACTTTTGCAGCAGCTTGATGTTGAGGCAACTGCACCAACTTTGGCAGACATAACAACTAGAGGCAGACGACTCAGAGAAACTCTGCTGCTGTGGAAACATCGTGACCCCTCACAGATTTAGTCTCTTCTCCTGTTTTGTCACAATGAAATGTTTCAGATCAAACTCATTTTCTATCATACAAAGATAAGCTAAATAAATGTAAGATACAGTTGTAAGTGATTTATAGCTGAAGTGTAACACTTGGTAACAGAAACTGACAACTGTTGCAGTTCTTCACAGTAAGACGTTGACCTCACCATGGAGGAGAATAATCTGACTCTTCTTTCAGGAATTGTTTCAATTCAGCCACACTGGCAGGATTTCAAACATGCAACAGCATCTCAATTAGGTTTAAGTCTGGTCTTTGACTAGGCCACTAACAAACTGATGTGCTGACATTTTCCTTCAGGATGGTCTTGTAGCAGTTCCAGATTATCATACTACCACCAAAATATTGGGATAAAGTGTTTTTTTTTGTTGTTTTTAAATGCAGCAGATTGAACAGGAAGGATATCTTTCAAAATGTTCCACTTGTCTTAAGACCAAAGAATATTTTACTAAAAGACTAAAGGGTCATAAAGATACTTTTAGGGAAAATGAGACGGACCTTCGGACTGATGTTGGTCAACAGTGGCTTTGGTCTTGGCTCTCTGCTTTGCAGGCCTTTTTTTTCCCAGTCTCCCTTTCTTATTGTTGAATTATGAACTTTGACCTTAACTGAGGTAAGTGAGACCTGCAGTGTCTCAGATGTTGTTTTGAATTCTTCTGTGACCTCCTGGATAAATCAAAGATGTTCTTCTCTTATAATTTTTGTCTGACAATGTTCTGCACTATTCCATGTTTTCTCAATTTTCTGAGTCCCAAAATCTTAGAAATGGATCTTTAACCCTTTCTGTACTTCTTTTCTCATCTGTTCTTAATTTTTTATTTATTTTTTTTAGATTTGACTGTGATATGTTGCTTATTAAGATCCTTTTTGCTACTTTTTGTTGTCAGACAGGTTCTATGTATGTGATTTCTTGTCTCTGTGGTTCTGGCAGTAGTCAGACCTGACTGTGGTTAAAGAAATTAAACTCAGCCTTCTAGAAATGTGGCTAATCATGTAACATTCATTATTTAAAAAGAGGAGTTATTATTATTTCATACAAGTTCAGGTCAGTTAACGTAGCTTTTATTCCGCTCAATGAATAAAATCATCTTTTTTTCTATGATACATTTATTGGATGATCTCAATTTTTAAGTGTGAAAAAGGAATAAATATGAATATCTGTGACTTATGTGGCATGTTTTTACTATTTTGTCTATTATTATTTCTTGTGCAAAGACAGCAGCGGTCAGTACTTGTCTAACAATGTGTGCTGAAGACGGTAAAAGTTTTCAGGTTTTTAGGTTTTCAGGTTTTCAGTAGATGTTGAGTGTTTATTGCTGGGTTTTGCTGCCAAGACTCTAAACATGAACTTATCTGAATTCTTCAAACATTATTTCCTCTCTGTAACAGTGTGATTATTCACTGCTCTAGTTACAGCTGCTTTTTGATTCATTGATACTCTCATCATTTTTACTAATAATAATGATACTTCATTTGCATAAAGGAAATGAAACAGGTTACATTTGCATACATTAAACATTTAAATGTATGCATATGATATGTTTGCTCATCTCAGAAAACCAGGCTAGATAATAGTAAAGCTAAGACAGGAAATAGAAGCAGCACAGATCCACAGTAAATATTGGCCTTCTTTATCTGCCGTCCCCTCAGACAGGAGGCAGTATCATTTTTCAGCAAAGAGCCCCCTGTTCTTGAGGACTAGGCCAGGCCTTGCTTTATTAAATTATCTCCCTTGCTCCGCAAATACAATTTCCTGCATAAATCACTCAAATGATCCTGTAGACTGTCAGGTCCAAGACAACGTTTTTCTATCCTATCTTCCTCAGACCAGGATATGCAAATCCCCACCACTCTGCGTTGGATTACTGTTGACATGCTTCCACTGCGTACATTTGGCCTTAAATCCTTTGCTTGCCCCTATATTATCCTCCATACCTCCATAAACATGACATTGAAGATAAAACCAAAACCAAGTTGATAATCCATTGCCTAACAAAGAGCATGCCAATATAACAAAGGTAGAATCACTGACCCGATGACCTTGACCTCGTAAACATTACAACAGTTTGCACACTGGAGATCTTCTCAGCGTAGAACCAGGAAGAGGTTGCACCGTACTCCAAGCTTTGACTCAATTCAATCACACTTGAGATGGGTTGAGCAGAGAAATCTTGACAAAGGGTCAGCTTAGTGTGAGACCCCAATACCGAAATACAGAATGGAGGAAGTCGGCATTATCATTCTGCCTGCAGCTCACTAGCAGGAAGTGTAATTGTGAAGGATAAACATCTGTAATGCATTGGCTGAAATGAGAGCCAGCTTAGCTTGACTTCAGGTTGATCCCAGACAGCTGTTTGTGGAGCAGCTCTGTTCTGACCGCACCAGGGGTCTCGGTGGATGCCCTGAAAGGGGGACCTCCAAAAATCCAAAGGGACAAAGGAATCTGCCGAACAATGTTGTTGCTGATACAATGGCCGAGCACAGGCAGGAAGGGGCAAAAGAGCACTGCCTATTCTGGGGCGTGAATGACCAGTGCATTCCTCTGCAGTCGCCAAGCAGTGAGCACAGTGGCCAGGAGTGACAGGCCTTCACTCTGTTTTGTTGCTACGCTGTGAGCTTGACCAATACATTCCTCCATTCTCTCCTTTCTCGCTTTCTGCTTCCTTCCTCCTTTAGCTGAAAAAATGCAGCTGCCTTTCTGCTTTAGTTTTTCTCTGCATGTCAGCCATGACTCAGTTTTTCTACACAGAGCTACAGTCACTTTTAAAACTATCCACACTCTGCAGCCTTTTCCTCATTTAGTCACATTCCAACCACAAACTAAATGTGTTTTACTAGATTGAGCCACATAAAATAGTGCATATTTTGGAAATGGAATGAAGGATACATGGATTTCATTTCTTTTTATGCAAATAAAAATCTTAAACTTGTATCTGACAGATTTCTGACGTTTCTTTGCAAAATATCTCAAACTCAGAGTTGACGGAGATCTGAAAATCAAATTTATGTCAGGACTTTAAGTGGGCCGTTCTATCACATTAATATGTGTAGATCTATACCCGGGGTCTGCAACACTTCCAGAGCCACAAGCGACTCTTTGGACCATCCACTTTGGCCTTTAATAACTTTGGCCAAAAATGCTAAAATAAACTGAGAATATTATAACATAAAGGCTTGATTTAGCAGTCTTTCCACAAGTGGCACAAATGGTGAAAGTAATATTTTTTTTATATATAGAACTAATTTTAATGTAATTTTCTATATAAATTTCGTGTTAAAAATGTTTTTCTTTCAATTAAAAACTTGATCAAATTCCCTGTAGTGGATATTGTAAAAAATAATCTGTTTTGATCTAAAAGGTCGTGGAGGTTTTGTGCCTCTAATCTAGGTTTGCACTGTGGGAAAATTGTCTGTTTTCCCACAGCCTGTCGTGTCTCCTAAGTGGCTTTTCTGCTGGCATGGATTTGTGGCATCCACAACCAATAGCTGCTATTCTGCCAGCTCCTATTGACATTGTTTAATTACCTATCATGCTTTAAACTTCTTCACATCTTTTTTGCTGACCTGCTGCTGCATCTTCAAAGGCCTTCAGAGAATAGTTGCATTTCCATTGAGATCCAGGTTTTATTCACCCCAGCCGGGTCTTTATGAAAACAAATCCGTTGTTTGAAAAAATAATATCATACACATGAAATGGTTTTTATCCACTTCAACCCATTAAGCGTTGTTTTACGCGTCAAACCCATAGGGGGCAGTGTAGCTCAAAGCTAAACCCTATCAGCCAATCAGAATCCTTCAAAGCAACCATGACTTCCTGTTAGGAATAAAACATGGTGAATGGAGCTGCACTGGATGAAATGAATGAGTTGTTCCCTCGCATTATTAGGTCGCTCCCATAAATTAAGCAAGTTGTGACCAGGAGTTATTAACTGTTTCTCCCATGTCACCAGACGGACTCTGTAGTGGACAGAGGTAAAGGTTGAACTACGTTTAAAAAATGCTGCACTGTTGAATGGGAATCATGTCAAACAAGTATGTGGATATGTTGGCACATTATTTGTTGCAAACTGTAAATGTGTGGGATATTAAATCTCAGTTTTTCCATGAACAGATAAAAAAAATAGAGAGTTTTCTCTAATCTCCCCCGGAGTCAGAAGTTTTATAAAGAATCATTTTTTGGTGACGAATTGAGTTTTTGTGTAGATAAAGGGCTCTCAAGTCCAGTCCTGGAGAGCTACCGTCCTCCAACTTTTAGAAGCATCGTTACTCCAACAGCCCAGGATCAGCTCTGAACAGACCTGCTAACGAGCCGTTCGTTTGATCCAGGTGTGTTGGAGCAGGGAAGCCTCTGAAAGTTGCAGGATGGTAGCTCTAGAGGACCTGACTTGAGCTCCCCTCAAGTCCAGTGGATATCTGAAACACCCCAGATATCCACACATATGGAGTCTAGTTACTTTTTATGCATCCTCAGAAGGAAGCTAATCGCAGTGGATTTTATTTTGGGGTATCAGAGTAAAGGAGGCTCAATGCAAATCCTCCTAACTGTGATGATCAGTCATATACAATCATTAATTACATTGAAACTTGTGCTTTACAGACTTCAATCTCCTTTTTGCTAAATTTGCAAGAGTTCAAGGGGTGTGAATATTTTCTGCAGGATAGGAAAAGGACAGAATGATGCGTGTAGGAACCAGGCCACCGAGTGGCGTCACTGACACCCAGTTCATTCTCCAAGCCGGCTACACTTTAGCCGTTTGACATGGGAAATGGGCGAATGTTACATATGGGACACTTTCCAGGGTTCATGTTGAGGACAGGGAGTTATGAGCTTCATTCTCTGCTCACGCTGCTTGTGCTTCTCATTCACAAACACAGCAGGCAGGCCGATCAGATCAGATACTCGCAGCATTCCAAACACTAAAAATATTAGGCAGAAATACCCATCTGTGATAACCTTTCCACAGCTGCACAGAATAGAAGAATTCATTTAGAGAATCAGAAGAAATGTGAAGTCAGGGTGAGAGGACGTCTGGAAACGGACTGAGTTGTGTTTCTGGGTTTCAGCTTGGCTGTTTTCTCATTTGCATGCAGCTGCTTTTGTGGGAAAAGAAAGACGATGACAGAAAAAAAACAGACAGTTCTGGAGCTCGGTCTGTGAGAATAGCTCATAGTCCCTAATTGACGAGGTAAAGTCTGTGATAAAGCCCAGTGAGCTTCAGCTTCAGCACATCCACACCTGTGACAGCAGTGCAGGAGTGGCAGGGCTCATTAAAAACCTGACTCAGATCTTCAGCGGGAACCCTGTTGAGTCGCTTTACAGAAACGTGCTCACTGGAAAGATAGCTGGCAAATACAGTAGAGGGAGAAAATTGGACTTGAAAAGGAATATCTGTCTCTTCATTTTTTAAACCCTTCCTCTTAATAATCTGCTTTCCTTTGTACTCCCAGACAAAATGGCTTCTAGTTGTACACGGTCCCTTTGAAGGTGAGCTGTGATAGGCGCCCACAGATGTCTTCTTCCTAATTCGATGCCTGCCGTATCTCCCTCATGTGTTTGTTGCCTCCTTTTGAAGCGAGGAGACTTTCATTTGAGCTAAAGTAAACTCCATACATTTTTCATGTTCTTGTCCAAAAGACAAGGACTGCACTTTCCTTCGTCAAACAGATAATTTGAAGCGTACTGTGAACTGAATTCTGCGGCTGATATCTTAACTCAGTCTCAAGGCGGTTTGAGGCAGTCACAAAACATGGTTTATTGATTTGTATTCTTGGAAAAAACTTTCTTTTCCCCTTTCACACAACCTTTAAACATTTTTGCAAAACAGTTACGACAGGAAAGTTTAGCAGGCATGAGCACTATGCTTGTGAAAATATAGAGGCTCCATTTACAGTTATTTCTTTTTAGGTTTATTTATAGACTTAACTATATTTCACTAAATAAACATGTTTAATTAAGACTAATCATTTTATTAGAAATTGTGAAGTTTTCCACTATTTTCCAAACAGTTCACTTAAAATAAGTGCAGTCATGAAGCAGAATGCTTCTTCACTTAAATACTCAAGAAAACACAACTAAACTTTCACTCTGAGGGAGAAGTTCTTCCTTCTTTTGGATCACCGTCAAACTTAAGATATGAAGGAACTCTGTGTTTATGAAAAATAACTTTATATTCTTTTTTAGAGTCCATTCAGACAACTTATGGATGCTGCAGATGAAAGGGATTCAAGACTGGAAGTATTTTCAGTTTCCCTCAGGAGAAATCATCTACAACTGACAGCAATACATAAACACAGAAAACACATCCAATACACTTTTAACTCTTGAAAAGGATCAGTTGAAATAAATATATGTGTGCATCAAGGAAATGATCTGGTTTGACACGCATCCAAACAAAGATAGAACCAAGTACAATATTTTATTTATTTGTTGTATGAACAACATTTTTAAGTAGTGATTTGAAGTAGAGAGCTACTCACCCATATACATATTTTCTTGGGTTTTGTAAGATAACTGAGATAATGTTTAGTTCTTTCATGATAATTAGATGTTTTCTCAGGTGAAAAGGCTTAATTCTTTGGCTTTAAATATAATTATGGTTTAAAATAAGTGGTTCTTTGCTTCCATTCTGTTTAATCCTTCAGTATTTCCATGTTTCAGGCCACTTAATCCTTGTTTTTGTCCTCAGACATGCAGACAGTCTGGTGCATTCAGCTGCTAGGTTTTTCCTGCTGTCAGGTTTCTCCCTCAATTCAGAAAACTTCAGTTCTACTGAGCATTAGTTTGATGAAATGATGAAATCTCACAAAATATAAGTCTCATGTTTAATGTGTCAAAATGGCCAAGAATGATTTAAAATCAAAATCCAGCATTGTGTCATAAAAACTATGCAAATCAGGGAGAAAATCAAAGAAATCTTGTTTTATTTGAATTCATTAATAGGCGTAGTTACCTCCATATGTCCCATTTTTGTCTTCACATAGATATAAATCTTAATATGATCCACACAGTATCGAAAAGGCAAATGTTGCCTCTTACAGATGCAAACCAAAGGCAACTTAAAGTTTATATGGGGCCTAAATTGAAGCCTTGTGGAACTCCACTTGTTAGCAGTGGTGCAGTTCACCAATATTAACTTTGTTAGCATCCTGTCTGTTTTTGGGTGCAGCAGTTTCTGCTTTTTTGTAAGACAATGTTGTGGAAAAACTATAGGTTCAATGCAACTTTTTGAAAAACAGTAATTTTACAAAAAATCAAAACAGCCACATCCTGGAACAACTGCTTAATGTAAGGTTTGATAACTTTAACCAATCGGAACTAAAATCACTTCTTTGAAAAAAGTCCCTTGAGAAGACGTTTGTTGTGAATTAGTTCTATATAAATAAATGAAATTGAAATGTAAAAAGCCCCAGTGATTCCCTTCTGGGTATAAGAAACACATTGATGTCCTGGCTATGAAAAAATGATGGTTTCATGACCTTTGCTGTGACCTTTGGTCCCGTGTGGACCAACCCTTTCTTCCAATGGAAACCAGGCTGTTGGTGCAGAAGCAGACATCCTCAGGTTCTTCAGTCTAATAAAGTGGCAGAGCAGCTAAGCTTGGTGGCAGGAGCGACTCTCAGTCTGAGCTGCTCTGACTGCTGTTTGAAGGCTGCCGCCTTCATCTCTGCTGTCTGTCTCAGCCATGTCACTGCTGGTACTGCCGCAGGCGTCCTCACCGCTCTGCTGGCAGAGGAGGCTGCAGCACCAAAAACGCTCATATTCCTGAAACACTTTGATGCACCTGCTCTGATGAGCATTTTTATTCCTCTAGATCTGGTCATAATGCTCTTTCTATCGCTGTTTAACCACCTGTGTTTAATCCTAATGTATGTTGTTTGACAGAAACACACAAATGGGGCAGGGAAGCTCCTGATTGGCTGACCACAGTAGAAAAAGTCAGATGCGATCTCACCTCCAGGGCATAAGGGAGAGTTTTTTTTGACAAGTTTTCTTCTCCCAGTGACAGCCTTTGATTGTATCCTGCTGGCCGTGTTTTCCTCCTCTCCAGAAAGTTGTGGGCGGAGCCTGGGCCCAGTCAGAGCAGCAGCACACCTGGGCCGGCTGCGCTCAGCAGGTTTAAATTAGACCAGCAGGATGCTGTCTCGCTCGCTCTGTCTTCTCTCGCTGCCAGGTCTTAGACCTGACATCCATTTAGTCAACACGCTGTGCCTGCATACTAACAAACACGCATATTGGAATATTTATCATTTTATTTTGATTAAAATCGTTAAATCTGATTAGAATCTAAATGTTTTTGAGACTTATTTTGATCTATAACTTGGCTTTTAGATTTTTCCTAATACCTGACCTTTTATCACCTTAATACCTTAGACTTCAACAACTTTCAAAGTTTCAATTAAACTATGCATAAAAATGATGTGGGATAAAAGTTATAAATTCTTTCTGAATATTTTTTGAGAAGAAAACATCTGAAAAGTTCACCTTTAATTCGTAGCTTCTGAATTGATTCTTTGTTCAACCGCTTGTCCCAACTCAATACTAAACTATTTAGTTTATGTTCTTCTGTTAACATATAATAAAATGTTATTTATAATTGGAATATTACACCACACCAATAGCAAAACCTTTTATTAATACAGAACTGTGAGGTTAATACATATATATGCTAAAGGGATACATAGTTTGTTTTTCGCTCTTGGTTTTTGATAGAAAATAATTTTTTATTTACATTTTACTCTAATTGTATGTCGAGTTATTTATATATTTCTGAATAATGCAGAGAACATTCTTTATTGGTATTACAGTAAACCTTTCTTAAGACTTAGTTTTTCATGTTTTCTGTGGTATTGTACAGTGAAGGTACAATACCTCCTTTCCATCACCCTAATCTTTAGATGAGATTCAGGACTTTGACTGGACTGCTCCAAAACATCCACATTACTTCCACCCAGAAGAAACTTCTCAGTACAATTAAAATGTTACTTTAGGCTTAAATCTTCCAGGGATTTGAATTCTATTGGGCTTAATATGAAACTAAATATGAGAAACTGACACTGCTGCGTTTGGCGGTTACAGTGTCTAAATGACAGCGGATGATGTGCTATATGCGTCCAGTTCACCTTATGGATCCTGTGATGAGAAATGTTCAGGTAGTTTATGACAAAAACATAATTCATGTGGTAAAAAGAGGGAAGTATTGCATATATAGGGCAGATTATTGGGCTGAAGGCACATACCTTCAGGCCATGAATATTTGAACTACCCAGTATAAGAGATAATAAGCACCAACTTAATGGTTTATGAATCTCATCTGATTTATGGTTATTAACCATGAGAGAATTATGGTGCTGCTGTGCTGATGGACAGGGCTGTTTGAGGGAGCGGCTCCTGTGAATGGAAAGGTTTTACCTGCAACCTTATTCCAACAAGAGAAGAAGAATGGTTCACTAAATTCTAAGATAACCAGCAGAACAAGTACATTTGTGTTGTTTTTATGTCTCACCATCCTTTTATTCATTAAAAAAATAACTCTCTGCAGCTTAGAAGTAGCTTCAAGCCACTCATCCGTTCCTAGATATTTTTTGTTATGGATGCGGGGAATATAAAAGGCGAGAGGGAGAAAAAAAGGGCGGGTTTTATCCGAGGGGGGCGACACCATACCCATCCTGCACACGCCTCCGAGCAACCACTTCCCCTAGCCACCTCCACCCCCACCCACCGCCTCCACCCTTAAAGAAGAAGAAGCATCAATAAAAGAACTGTGGTGCAGACCAGAGACGGCATGAGCAGATTTTCAACGGGATTTCAGGAGAAGGCATAAAGGAGGCAGAAATCTTGTCTTTTGTCTGCCGTTCAGATGGGACTGATGAGCCTCCAGCTGCGGCCTGCGCTTGTCATAGAGGTCCTGATCTCTTGTGAGAATTGATTTCCATCATTTCAGGGCAGCTGTAAAAGACACAAAATATAGCTGCCTGGGAGACAAAGATAAGGGGCAAATGAACTCAGACCAACTTACCGGCTGCAGAGAGAAAAAAAAAAGAATAATGCAATAAAATGAGATAAAATAAAACAACAAAAATGGCCAGGAGGGGCTTTTAGGAGTGATAAAAGAAAGAAAGCAAACAATGTTAAAAAAAAAAAAAAAAAAAAAAGCTGAAGTTGCCTTGTTCATTCTTAAATCTCTGATTAGTTTCCACAGAGTAGTAAGCCACGTCCTGTTGTGACGTCTCCTCTCTGCCAGGCATTTCATCTGATTATGAGTACTTTGCAATCTGCGACAGCATGATTGATGCTCCACTTTCATGAGGGGAATTTTAACAGCACCTCTTCAGCGCTCAATGCGCACCCAATTATGCGTCTGAGCTGGTAACCTTGAATTTATGTCACCATGGCAACAAAACCCCCGGTCATGCATTATGGATTATCATTGAAATTCTACACCCCTACCTAACATAATGAGAGCCCAGGACTTAATCAAATCAGCCCATTCTGTGTGACACAAAGTGAAGAAGGAGCGCTCATTGTATTGGAGCTGAGGCTGAGAGAAGGCAGCCAGGCAGGCGAGCGGGCGGGCGGCGGGCGGCGGGCGGGTGGCAGGCTGGGCCGTGATGGCCCCAGCAGCTGCAGGGCTCGCAGCCTGATAGATGGCTCCCATATACATCAGTGAGCATATAGACAGATGGCCCTCAATGCCTGGAATTTCCAACCCAGGAAGCAGCTGTTCAGCCTAACCTCTGCTGTCCGTCTCACCTTGTTGTCATGGAACATTGAGCAGGGAAGGAGAATGTGGACGGTGTCGTGGAGCGTGCTGGAGCCTCGCAGGGCGGCGGGGCTGGAGGAGGAGAAAGGCGCTCAGTCTGGTCTGGAGGAGGGTTTACTGAATTTACATTAGGTGGCACTATCTGAGCCGGAGTCCCCGCTCACTAATTCATTCCCTGCGCAGCTTCTGGACGGCACTCCAGTCTTGTTTTCTGGCATAAACAAAGGAGGAAACCTTGAATTATTTAGCTCCTCTCCGACTCTTCCTCTGTTTATCAAACAGATGACATAATTGTTGTAAATCATTGCACAAGATTAATGCAATCTATTTTTCACCTCCGCCATTGCTTCTCCCCCGTTCAGTGCTGCAATCCCAGCCTGAGCTGTTGTATAAAATATTGATTGCTCTTGTATTTTTCTCTCAATGTATGTAAGCATTTTTATTAGCTAACAGGCACACTACCCCTAACAGAGTACCTTTCCCTTTTCATTTTCTAAAAAAACTTTGAATAGCTCAGCAGAATTTGCTCTGCCCTCATCTGTTTTCTTGCATCATCCCAGTGGAGAACTGGGAAGCCTTAAGACTTCAGCTTGGGAATAATGGAGCTGGAGAACAGAAAATAAGGAAATACTTTCTTTTATCTAATGATAAAAAAAAAAACATGAAATTAGAGCAGTCAAGCATGTAAAAACATCTAGTACTTAGTACAAAGTCATCTTTTCAACTGTTTCTAGCTCGTTTTACTTTATTCATTTCCACTTCTAAAACAGATTGTCCACTGAATATGTTATATTCATGAGCCTGCAGTAATTGTGTAAAACATAACGACAGTTATTGAAGAAACTGAAATTCCAGCTTTTCTCCACACAATCAGGTTGCTGTTATTCTAGAAACACTGTCTGTAATGACTTTTAGGCACTAAATGTTTTCTCAAAATCTTTAGCATCAAAAGTCACTTTATTTGAATTATGCACACAGCGGAGCTTCATTTGGCTCAGACACAGAGGAATATGAATCAGTGTGTAGCTAGTAATCTTTGTTTTTATTGATACATTACACATAAATGTAAAAATCTACAGTAAGACTAAATAGTGAAGTATTTTGTAAGAAGCGATGAGTGGCGATAAATTAGTTGTTTTGTTTTCAGGATTAAATCAGTGAAAAGAAAAATAATCAGAAGTACTTCTTTTGAAATGTTTTTGCTAATGTGACAGTAACATTTAAGCAAATTATATCATTTCTAAAATACTTTTTTTCCACATTAAATTAAACTGATGGAAATTTTGGGCATGGTGAACTTTTTAAAATATGTGAGGATATGAAGTTCATAAAACTATATTTTAAGCACAAGAGTGAAAAATGCCCACCTATAAACATCAGAATGCCAACATTCAACATCCTGTGAAAGGAATAAAATATAATTTCAAAGAACAGAAATGAAAATCAGAACTTCATTCACCAGCAAGGTTCACTGCATCAAACTAATGTATCTGTGTATTTTCAATAAACATAACAAGGTAATAAATGTCATTTTCCCAGAGTGCATCACAAGTCAAGGTGTCATCCAAAATGTATTTGTGATGTGGCTGATGAAGCCTGCTCATCCCCTGTAATGACACCTCAGCCTCTCTCATGTGTTATGCATCACATCTTGTTACCATCTTCGTCTGAGCGCGGCTGTCATCATGTGTCTTCCCAGGTTCCTCCGGAAGCGTCGCATCGGCTAAGGGATACATGACAGAGTGGGAGGGGGGCGGCGTTACTGGATGCCTCTTGAGCTACTCAAACTCCACAAGATGTCATTCTCATCTATATTTGCTGAGGCCACCTTTTCCCTCCTCGCCACACTATCTCATTACAAAGCAGAAAGGTGACAGAGGAATCACTGAAGGACTCTAGGTGTGAGCGCAGCGTTTTATGAGAAATATTTTTGATGCTATAATATTTTAAGATGGAATCACCTGGGTTATGTCTGTAAAGGTTCACAGAAAGAACCTCTGTATTATTGTTTTACCAAATGTAATATGCATCAAAATATACGGACCTTGACTTAGACCTGACATGCATGTATGTGAAGCATATAGAAGTATTTTCACTGACTGTAGCACTACATCTTGCTATCAGTTTGAAGTTTTTTGTAATAAACTTTATTTATGTCCACTGTAAACCAAAACTTGGGATTGTGTCACATCATTTTAAATCCTGATCCTTTGTCACTGTATTGTTTATCTGCTTTTCATTCCAGTGATGCAGCCAGACATGATGCCGGGTAAAATACTGCTCTGGCATCTCCTTATTATGCATTCAACACTGCAAGATGTACAATTTTATCACCACATAAACCAGGCTGTCACGGATTGTTTGGACATGTTGAGCGAGTGCTGGCTCTCACTCTCCACATATACTTCACATGTGCACCACGGCTAAGGAACCAATGCAACTGTGACCCAAATAACACAACAATACCCAAGTAATAAGGTTATTTAATCTTTTGTTACACTGCGCTGCCTGCGCTGATGAAGACTGTCTCCCTGTAGCTTAAAGTGAAAGTGAAGCCTGACCTACTTTTGGATTAATTTGGTTAATAATTATCTGCCCACTTGATGCACTGGAACCTAATTACTGGTTGCAAAAAGACCCGGCCTGACGTAGCAGAACACCATCAATTCCACACCCTTGATCCAGATAAACATGCCCTATTCATAATACGAACACACAGCAAGTTCAGGTTAACAAGGTAATGTTGACAGGAACAGAAATAAATTAAAAGATCATATTTACTAGAATCCCAGGACTTTTATTAAGTAAACAACTTTCAAACATTTTTACAAGCACATACGATATAGATTAACCAAAGATGGATAAAGTATTGTTTCTGGATTAAATGCTTTAAACATTTGGAAACATGTTAAAGCATGTTTAATACACAAAACTGTATTTTGACATACATTGTTCTGTTTAACTCTGTCTGTCAAAATAAAATGTGAAGTGGACAACATGGCATATCAGTGGAACTGGAAAAGCATAAACAGATATTTTATGACCTTTACCAAAAATCAAGCTGAGGGAATTTACTGAAAAATACACAAAACCATACAACAGATTTTTGGAAAGTACATTTTGTTTTTTGGAGTCGAGCCTTAAGGATGAGTTCAGTTTATTATTTACTTGGTGGCAAAAACAAAAATGTTTCTGAGGAGAGTCCAGCCGGGTCGGACAGCCGGGCCGCTTCAAAAATCAACCTGTTTGAATTCTGAGTTCCTGTCTGAATTTTTACTCACTTTCAAAAGTGACTATTTCTTTTCACTCATGCTCTGTTTTATTATGAAAATAAAATGGAGCAAAGATATCAGACAGGTTGATTATTACAAACTTTACAAAACATTAAAATGAATCCCAACAAGTTAAGTTTATTTTTCTGTTTAACTGTGAAACAACTAGATATTAATCACATAAAAGGAAAGTTAAATGATGCAAACATAAAATTCAGAAAAAATGAAATCCAAGGTTTAACCTTTGGATCCTAACCTGTCTGGAGAGAAAAGGCTAAATAATAAATAATCCAACTTGAGTGAAAATTAGAATACTAATCTGTAATCTGATTAGATTAATACTAGATTTAAAATTAAAGCACTTTAAGGCCACAAGCAAATGATCATAGACATAACATACTTTAGTTTTTTTGTTGCTAAGTGAATTAAAGCGCAGCCATTAGTCCAGCTTTTGACCTTATCTGGAAACCAGATTTGATCCTTTGATTCTGACCCTCAGCTGAGATTCACATGGATTTTATAAAATCCAGACAGACTGCAAGAGAACTGAAGTCTGCCTCTAGAAACAACACAGCAGGTGAGACATTATAATGTCAGCTAGATATTAGAAATCATGCAGAAGAAATGTTTCCAACAGTCGGTTGTTTCTGGATCTACAGAGTAAAGTTGGACTAAACATCCAAACAAGAAAAGCTTAATTTCCCCCCAACTAGACCCGCCCACCAGGTTGGGTTTTGTAATAACCGCTTCACTATTTGATGCAGCCTAGTGTGACGAGGAATCCGCTATGAAAACCCATAACAAAGATTTTATTAATGTATATTTGTTCTGCTGCCAAATATTAAAAGTTTACATCGACTCGGCGTTCCAATTGTATTCTTCCATTTGTAAAATGACAAAGAGCCTCATGTATCTTATTGTGTAGCTTTGTTTTGAATGCAAGGGCCTGATCCAGAAACAGAAACACACACAACTCATCACAATGCTGAATAATGACCTTTTGCACAACATCTTAATTAATCATTGACACTGAAGCTATATGGAGACAAACTAACGACTGTGCTTCTCTTCTAACCTTCCTCTGACAGCCACACCATTGGGTTACATGGAAAGTTACACTAGTGCAGTCCCCACTGTCTCATTTGCATAGAATTAATGATGCATGCATATGCAAATGAGCATTTTAAACAATGTTGATTAGTGCCTATGCATTCATAGGCCAGCAGTCACACATGTCTGACATGCCACTTCTGCACATAATTTGCATGGCAGCAGAGGGCAGGCGGCGGCGTCTCTAATGTCGGCTCATAATGGCTGAAGGCTCAAAGCAGTGATAAGTGCTTATTTTGCTGCTCGCCTGTTTTACGGGGATCTGTAAATCTTTCTGGTGAGTTGCAGCCGTTCGTCTTCTAACGTCAGCATAATTAGCTGTGTTGTTCAGCAAAATACATGATTTGTTTTCATTCTTAAGATTTAAAACAAAATATCAGGAATATCTGAGGTGTCACAAGTTTTTAATAAAAAAAACTCTTCATCTTTGCTCATTGGCCTCCGTCCTGTATGTAAGACATAAATCTCTCCGTCTGTATTAAAGGAAGACGAGTAAGAAGAGGGTCTATCATGAGAATGAAGATGACCTCAGCAGCGACTGTGGACCCATCACAGCCGGCTTTGATCGTGCTTCTGGGCTGCTGAGTCCTACTGAGGCCTTTCAGAGCGCCGCTCTTATTTGGTTAAGGGCTCTTCAGTTATCGGCCTGTAGAGCCTCAGCAGATCAATGTCTCCCTCTCGTCTTTTCTTTCCCCTGACCCTCAAGTGTCAGCCTCAAGCTTACACTGCTGCGTTTCTGTTCAATATCATTTAGCTTTTTATTGTCTTAAGAGTCAGAATAAAGAAAAATGGCATTTAAAGGAAAATAAATCAGATTTATTTTAGCATAATCCTCCTGGGTTGGTGGAAAACGGGATAAACTAATGGATTATCACAAATACAGTCCATAATAAGCAAAGTCTCTGATATGACAGAGCAGGGCTTTGTTTTAAAAATAAGATTTTAGTCTTTTTATTATTGGCTTGTGAGCAACTATGCATTGCTTTAAATACTTTAAATAGGAACTGATGTGGGACGATTAGGAAGAGAGCTGTGCTAAACTTTTACCTTTACCTGGAGGTTGGATCTGGGTTTGACATCACACCTGAGGTAACAGCGTTCCAGTTAGCAGTCAGAGAAGTCAGCATGTCAACATGGCGGCGCCAGCAGCCATTGTTCACAGGGATTCTTACAAACATCGTTTTCAGATTCATTTTCTATAAGCAAACATTGTTTCTAATTTGTTCAGTAAGAGTGATCGGCGCTACATGTAACATTGATTTTAGACACACCTTCACATGTCTTGTAAAATAAACTTCCTGCTCTCGATGCGAGGAGAGGCCATGTTGAGCCTTAAATTCATATTTTACACATTTTTGTACTTCCATTCAGGTCTCTGCTGATTCTAAAAGCAGCCCAAGAACTGAAAAAAAAAAAACATCCATCTGTTTCTTGGCAGTAAGTAAATACTTTTTAGTGTCCCTAAAATGAGCCATTTCAACTTTGGGTAAAATTATTGTTGATTGTTTTGACTGGGAAGTCAGAATTTCGAGTTGCGACTACAAAATTGACCCACCATAAATCGTCATTATTTCCTCAAAATGTTTGATCCCATTTTACTGCGTTGCCATTTCCAGACTGCAACATGCAGTCGCTCATTTTTGGACCAACTTTGCTTATGTATGTTTGCTGTTAATATGAATCCATTTATTCCAGAGTGGTTGTAAAGTAGATCTCAGGGTTTTTATGCAACCTCTTTCTTTGCGTGTCCTGGCATATATAAGAAACCGTATCAGAATCAATATGCTCATGCATTTTTTCTTCTATGTTTTATTTGATGTCTGTAGCCCGACATAAAATTGTAGTGAATGCTCAAGGGATGTTTACCCCATTTAGATTTCATAGAGCTTGGTGTCTCCATTGATTAATGTGTCTCTGACCTACGTTTTCATTAAAGGAGGTGGAGCTGGTGTGTGTGTGTGTGTGTGTGCTGGTGACAGAACAGCGGCTGGTTGGAGGTGATGTTTTAGGGTGGTGTGATTGAAACCTCCATACCTGCATGTGGAGGTAATGACCCTGAAGACAAGCCGGAAATGTCATGCATTGAGAGAATCAGGGCAAGCATGAAGCTGGCTCGGCCGTTTGTTATCATTAATCTTTACGTTTATGGCAGCAAATACGTTATAGGAAGGTGTGCCCTGAGTATTTCACTTTGATTGGTCTGCCTTCGCCGACATATTGATTAGGTAAGTTGGAAAAGTAGAAGGCAAGAGGCCAAAGTGACCGGAACCTCGTTTCTGGACACTCTGAAGATTAACATAAAGAGTTTCAGCTAAACTTAATTTATCTGAGCTTTTATGCAACTTATTTCCAAATATTTACTGTCCGTTTGCCAGTTTCTAGTCATTTCATGCTTCTGTGGATTATGTAGTTGTACACATGCCTGCTGATGTCTCTCAAATAATTACTAAACTGACAAATATCTTCATTAGACAGAATGATATGTTTCAAGTTTTAATTTTCTGTTCCATTTCATTGTTATTGTTTGCAGGTTATGGAAACACAAAAGTCATTTATAAATAAGTGTTAACTTTCTAAAAACTGTTTCAATTAGCAAATCTTTGATGCTATAATTCATGCAAAAGGAGCCATAACCAGTTATTGAGCTCAGGATCTATCACTGGAACAATACAAAAAATGTCCCGATTTGTCTTCCACACAGTATTGAAAAGGAAAACCAAACTCTACGTAAAATGAACGGAAGCTTTTTGGGACTCCAGTTGTCAGCAGTGGTGCAGCTGACCGATATTAGCCAATGTTTACCGAGGAACTACAGCTGGAAAATGGATGTAAGCAACAGCAGGACGTTGTCTTTAGATGCTGCTAAGGTTTTGACAAATGAAGTTCTTTAAAAGTTCTTCTCAAATCCTCAGTCAGTTGTCGCAGAAGCAGCGCCTACTGATCCAGGTTCTGGTTCTGCTGGACTTTTCTTCCTGTTAAAGTGAAGTTTTTCTCCTGCACTGTCGCTACCTGCATGCTCAGTATGAGGGATTGCTGTAAAGTCAATGACACAATGCAAGTAATTATCTACTGTCAATGACTGGAAGCAATCTGCTGGGTTTCCTTAGACAGAGACATTTGTTTATGATTTTGAGAGTCTTGATTCAAAGTAAACAATCTTTAAAGTATCAAGGTCACAATCAAATCTGCTGTCAAATTAACACAATAGAAATTAGAAGGCTTAATGTTGATGCTTAAAGTTTCATATCCCCATCATATATGAATAAAACCAACTGTGACCTCTAACATGCAAAAAGAAAAATGGCAGTCTGAGTTTATTAATGTACAAGTGAGGCGTGCCTATTTGTACGGTGGCCCCGCTAGCGCCGTATCTATCTTTGTAACTCAGAAAACAACATGTCATTAGTCACACGAATATTCAGGGCTGGGAAATTTCCAATTCATGAAACAGGTTCAATATATTTACATGGATCTGTACTTTTAAGGGCAATGATGTGGAACCCACTGATCAGAGGTGACATTTTTCTCTGTCTGCAGTTAGACTAATGCAAACGGGAAAGTTATGTGGCAAACTGCACAAGAATGTGTTTGTGGAGGTTTGGGGATTTATGAAGATAGACAGCAGAAAATGCACCAGCTTGACAAAATTTATCTAAACTATTTGTTACATAAATCTACTGGGATTTCTGAGATCTGCTGCTTGAATGTGTGAAGTAGATTTACGTTTAACTTTATTCCTAATAATGGAGTCAAAATTAAGGTTTTTACAGTTTGATGTTGGATGATTTTTGTTGTAAGAAACATCATAAATGGCTTCCTATGGAGGTGAATTTCTGCTGCTTTTCACATTTAACAGGAATGGAGTTCAACATTTTCACTACATTGCTGTTGATTTGTGCAGAAAAAGTTTAGAAGATAATTCCTCTCAGGCAAACCAAACCACTTAGCAACTGCCCAACTCAAAGAAAAATGGTAAGTCTTATAAGGTTGTTGTGGTCCAGTTTCTTGTGCAAATATTTTAATATACTTTAAATAAGAAAAAAACTCTTTTGCATCAGCAGGAAACAGGAGGTTGTTTTAAGTCAATAATTTCTTAATATTGATGAAAAATTTGAAGTTATAAGCGAAATAATCTGCCAGTGGAATCAAACATTTTTTCCATTTTATAAGTTAAGATGTATTTTTTTGCAGTTTCTTTCTTATCTCCACTCTTGGCGGTTCAATCAATCAACGCCAAGGAAAACTGGCTGCTTTGCTAACATCAGCTAACACAATGTTACTCAAGCAGCATTGCACCTTGATAAGAAGAATCTTCTTCCAAATATTTTAGAGATGCTACAACAAAAAATCTGTGAACAGGCGAATTTTCCGCCAATGATTTGGAATCACATTGAACAGAAAAACCTGCTAATGGTTGGGGCTCCACAGTAACACGATTTTAAATGTATAAACTGGCATGTGAGAATGTCAGTGTCGTTAATGGAAAGACCAACATTACATTTATGGAAATGAAAGTGAAGCACTTTGTAAACCACGGTCTCTGCTAATGGGTTTTATGCACCTTTATGGCATCCAGTGAATGGAGATCAGGTGAAAACATGTAGGTCAACATGCATCTGGACTCCCAACCTTCCTCTCTCCTCAGCCACTCATCTGCAGCACCTGGTTGTAAATTAGAAGGACACGTTTTGTGCGACAGTCACTGTTTATTGCTCTGTTTAAATTCAGGCGCTATTTAAAATGGAAGCACCTTTAAAAAAAAAAAAAATAAGGCATTTAATATAAATGATCTGCCGTTGATTGTGATGGATATACTGTGTAGAGACACCTTGCCTTCAAGGGCATCAACGGATAAGCTATCATTTTCCTCCTCTTACGCATGAAGGGAAGAATGACAGAGGGTCCAATGTCATTTACAATAACACAACAACTCACCACCTGAAAGGCAACAGTAGGCTCTACCAGCAGCGTCTTTATGTTCTTCAGTACTTTCTACAGATAAACGGTGAAGAATCTTAAATTTAGCAAACACAACCTGACGTGTTTCTGTGTAACAGAAGACTAAAGGATCCTTGGAGAGAGACTATGACCTTCTTTTGCATATTTTAGAAAAGCAATTACAGGTTTTAGTCCCAGTAGTGTTGCACCTTGTCTAACCTTTGCTTATATTTCAGTAAAAGGAGCCAAAGTGACCCAGCTTTATAAACCTTCGCTCAGCATAATAAGCCTTATGTTACGATTAATGAGATACCCAGGGCATTATTTGTTATCTTACATATCTTATTGATTGCATTGTCTTTCATCTTTGCAGAGCCTCTCTGTCTCTCGGACCTCCTCCGCCGACTCATTCCCACCCTATAGCTGTCTGCTTTGCTCTCTCTTTCTGCGTCTCGCTGTTTCATTCTCTCCCCTGGGCCCTCTGGTCTCAGTCATGCAGGAGCTGGTGAAGGTTGAGTAGTCATGGTATGCAAAGTGCAAGCTTGTGTAACTACGCTGCAGCATGTGTGCACTAAGATGTCATCTTAAATCAATGACCTGTGCATATGAAGCTTTTTAGAGTAGACATCCAGGATCACTAGCCATGCAGGTTCCCTTAACCAGCCCATTCATGAAAGACCTCAGAGGTTCTGCTGATGCTTGATTAGGCCGTCTACTGTGAAAGGTAAAATCCAACAGACTGCAGAGACACAATCCGTCACACGTGACAATAGACTTAAACCAAATTAATGTTTGAAGTGTTTACCGACCTTGTCTGAGTGCCGGGATGTGACCGTGATGTCTGCAGGAACCTGGAAGTTCTGCGTTTCCCCCAATCACATCCAGCAGATTCCAGAATCTCATTTACTGAAGGAAAACTTGTCTGTTCAAAAAGAAAGCAGAGAGGATTGAAAGTGACACGGCATAAACAGAAACCGTCAAACAATTAAAGAGTGTAAACAGCAGAGATGAGCCACTGGTGAACCGGGCTGTCGGGAAGCATTTACTGGGTTTAGTCAAGTTGTTTGAAAGGTGCTCTGTCCTTTTCTCCATCAAGGAATGGTGCACTACTTCACAATAGTTCTCATTTTATCAATGCTACAATTAAAAGGCAAAATATTCTGTTTTATAGTTAGAAAACCTAAAAATCTGAACAGTGTGAAACAAAAAGGATCACAGTTTTCAGTGACTTTTCAAAGGAAAGTTCTAAAATATATGGATGATGAAACGGTGTCCATGACAACACCATCTTGAATCATGTCACCATCTGCGTTTTCATCACAAATGTGCTCAAATCTTTGTCGATATTCAACTAATGTAAAAAAAATAATAATAAAAAATCACAATTTTGCAATCGCAGAGTTTCCACCGAACAAGAAATGAAATTAAAATCATTAATAAGTCACTAAAAGTCATGGCAGTGATAAAGTGTCCTAGTAAAAGTATTGATGTGAATTTGATTTAGATACTGTGGGTGAATTACAACAATTCTGCAAAGATGTTAAGTGATGTGACAGATGGTTGCCTCGGATAACGTTTTGACAACTACATCGCATTGGTAGAGTTTTTTTTATCCAAACTGCTGCAACAAGAACAATTCTCTGGATTTCTTCCTCCTCACAGAATAAATAATCATATAAAAGTTAGATTAATGAATGTAAATTCAAACTACTAGGCTTAGTATATTTTACATTGGTGCCAAAGTTCTTCATCCATAAAGAAAGGCGTCTATCTTCAAAAATGTTTTCTGCCTTCTGATTTTCTGTTTCTTCAACACATTTTTTTAATATTTCTTTGAACTCAGTGGAAAATGAAAAGTTGTGAAAATGATGATACATTCCTTTAAATAACATGTAGAGCAGTCTTTTAGCTTTAAATGGCTCCAGGACTCGCATATTGAATTTTTAACAGCTGTATATTTGCACAGATGCTCCAATCAGAAGAGTGAATGTTCTTCATGGCTGGTAGGGCCTGGGAATCTGAGAACATGCTATGTAAGCGCTATTACCAAGGCTATTAACCTTGACACTAGTATGCAAAGAAGTGAAAAATGAGACCGACTTAAAAAACACACACTTCTCATAAAAACATACACAAAATGCCTGCAGCAAGCGATAGTCATTTGAGTAAAAACAGCGATGTTAATGGAAATGGATTCAAATGCAGGGTTTATTGTGGATGCCTGGCTCAGCGGTGTGTGTTTATAATAAATGCTCCTCCAGTCTGTCAGAGTCTCCTGACCGACAAACAGCCTGATAACATTTGCTAAAGCGTGTGGTCATGAGGGCTTCGACATTCTGCTGCCAACAACACCTTGAGCCTGCAGGGCTGCTGTTCAATTGAACTGTACAAGCAAATTCATAGTTTTGAAATTTATGACTGTCCACAGTAAAACCATGAATGAGTCTCTTTGGGGAGTTTTAAAATGAAATTGTGGATTTTAAGCTTTCCAATAATGTTGGCGCTCAGGAAAGTGTTTATTCCGACCCAGGAAGAGTTTGATCCATAATTATTATGCTCAGATTGATATATTAAAATCCAACATGACTTTATAAAACCATGGTAAAGTCACACCCACAACATTTCAGGGTGTCAAGAGTTGAAGATCTGACATGCACATGAATAGCTTATAAACCTTTGGATTGACTTTATAATCCACATATGGACTATAATCCATACATAATTAAATAAATTCTTGTGAATAAATCAATCATAACATTAGGACTACTTGTCAAATATTGTGTTTATTTCCTTTCTGCTGCCAAAGCCACCCTGACCCATTTAAAGTTTTTAGCACTAGATTTTGTAAATCCTGTAAGTTGTTGGATCTCCATTTAGAGATCCAACAGATGCTTAAATAGTTTTAGATCTTTTGCATGATTCAGAGCAAATGGTCTACAACAATACATAGAGAGATAGCTTTGTAAATGCATGTAAAACCTTTCCAACCCTGTATCCGTGCTAATGATTGGACTTCTCTTCCATTCTTACAGCTCTTACCCTCAGTCAACAGAGAGGCCATTTTAATCTCAGGTCAAAGAGAAGATCCTCTGTCTGCAGGAGAAAGGTAAGACTCTGCCAAAATTACTGAATTTATGGATGAATTTATGGACGATCAGCATCGCTACCTATCCACCAACAGAGTTCCCAGTATGATAGAAACGAATGCTTAAGAGAAAGTGTTAACATCTGGCTTAGAAATATAGAGTAACTATGTCATGTTTGCAGGCAGCTTGAGGCGCTCTGAGCAGCAGAAGGGAGGTTCGTACCTAGTACATTAGCAAAGACGAACATCTTCCTGCTCCTCCCCTGAAGGACGCAGCAATGCACTTACAGTGTATGATGGAGCACTAATTCAATAATTAATGGTGATAACCATCATCAGCAGCCCAAATCGATTCTTATCTTTGCCTGTGTTGAGCAATGCTACATTTTTAATGTTCTTGTCATTTTGATTAAGATCATGTCATTGCCTTTGTTCTCACTCTTGAGTCAGAGTTCCAAAAAAGGCCAAAATTTCCACCGCACTTCTCCAACTGAAGGTGCTGTCAATCTAAATGATGCAAATTAGTCCTGGGATTAATTTCTGTGTATAAATGCATGCAGGAAAATTATTAATGAATTATGTTTTCGACTCTGCATCACATGCAAGTCATTTCCATGAAAAATCCACTACAAAAAGAAAAGGATGGATCATCTCACGTCTGCTGATCGCTCACAGTTTACCCCAAAGGTTTTAATGCCCCCAGCATCTGGTGTTCTGCAAACTTTGCTCTGCATTTCCTGTGTAAGAACATTAACTGGGATGTTTAGCTGACAGGATGACGACAAAAATCCATGTTCCACAAATGCAACTTTTTAACAGCTAAGTGTCAAAAAACAGTTGAATTGTAAAGTTCAAACAAGTTCATTTGCAAAGCACCAATTCACAACAAAGATCATGTACAAGAAAATGTATTCAGTTTATTTATAAATCGCCAGTTCACAATTTTACAAAACATTCATTTCAGTTCAATCACAAAAACATTCCAACTGATCCTAATTATCAAACTGTGCATTGAAATCAGATTATTATTCAAATTAGTTTAAAAGGTTTTCTGTCTTTTTAATGGTGGGGCCCATTAAAAAGGTGACAGTGGAGAGGAAAAAGTCCCCTTTAACAGAAATCCTCACATAATGCTGTGTCTGGATTTGAACTCTTACATGGAGTCTTTGAGGCAGCGTTCACTCCTGCATCCATAATACCCATGGAAACGGTAGAGAATCGCTTGTGTTGTCTTTGACTTTACAGCAATTCCTCATACTTAACATGTATGTAGTGATTGTGGAGAGGAAAAACATAAAGTTAACGGGTGAAATAACAGAAAATAATGCAAATTGGAGAATAGCCTATAGCAGCATAACTACAAAGGTCGCTCAGGATAACCTAAGCCTTTAGAAAAGTGTAAAAAATTGATTTCAAAACAATATGTCACCAAAATGCAAAGTTAAAAAATAAATAAGCAAATAACATTGAACATGCAGGTCACTGATATAAAGAGTGAAGATAGATGGTGAGAATAATTGTAAACAATGAAGTCGGACACAAAGAGGTGAAATTGATCCTTATTTGTTGGTTTTAGTAAACATTAAGATGGACTTCCATAAACGAGCTGTGAGGCCGTCGCTCCATCAAGCCTTTCTGAAACAGGTTCAGTCTGTCGATCGCCTGCAATCCACAAACCATTAGAATCTCATGTAATTGTTATCGTCGTAAACGGTAAAAACTATGATTTCCTTTCTTTAAAAATGCTGTCTGGGCCACCGTACAGCTGCTGCAGCATCTGCAGCAGCTGCTTTTACATCCCATTCATATTCAAACATGAATTTCTCCACAAGCAGCCAAGTTAAATGATGCTGTGCTGACTCCTGAATTGCATTCTGTGTCTGGATTTTAACCCTGTTTCATATTCATAAACTCTCCACATGACACTTTCACACTCTTGTGTGAGATTGTGTGACCACGCATCACTCCTGTTTAGAGTGCCTTTTCATCCAGGCTCTAATTCCAAGCCTGAAATGATGGTTGAGTTAAATGTTCTGTTCCTAATGCACTGAAATAATGCTAAATTACAGATGGCTGCTTTTATTTGTGTGAATAAATTTTGGAGCTTAATGGTTTGTAAAACATGTTTTTTGTGAATATTTTACAAACAGGGAGGGTTGCTTAAATATGTGTAAATTGCAAAATGTATTCACTAATAATTTAGGCAGCACTTAAAGCACAAGCAGTTGTGAAAACAGAATATTTTACCTGTGAGTTGGGAAATAATCCTGTTATCAGAGACAAGTGAAGCTTTTTCAGATCTCAGTGTGGCTCAGACTCAGACGATGAACTGAAACGTAAACTATGATCCAGCTGCAGCCATGTACATCAACAAATACATATTCTCTGTTTAGGATAATGACAGTAAGTGTGCTTTATGTCTGATAGCTGTGCCTGAAATTATATCTAGTCATAACAGATGGTAAAATTAGCCTGAACATGGTTGAGATCTGTCCATTTCTGGAGAGTAAAGCTGACATATTTTCCTGCTGTCTGTCAGAATATGACATTAATCTGGCAGAGGAAGAAAGCGTTTGTCCCATCCTGTCCCGTCCCGGCCCGTCCCGGCCCGTCCCGGCCCGTCTCGTTCCGTCTCGTCCCGGCCCTTCCCGTCTCGTCCCGGCCCTTCCCGGCCCGGCCCTTCCCGGCCCGGCCCTTCCCGGCCCGGCCCGGCCTGACAGGGCCAGCTTCCGGTCTTTTCAGAAGGAACTCCATCAGGAACATCTTTGATTCTAAACAGATTTGGATCTGATTTTGATGTAAACATGAAGAGTGTTATGAATTCAATGATTTCTAACAGCTCCATGGTTGTGTTACATTACTAAGTTTTGTGAACATACATAGATATAAAAAGGTTTGTATGATACAATGCCAAATTATTGTAATGTAAAAAGCCACCTGGATTATTTAAAAACTCTTTTATGTGAAACTTTATGAAAATTGTAAATTCATACTTTGTTGAACTGTTTTTAATTTAAATCCAGCATTCAGCCTCCTTGTTTCACAAATAAAACATGAACTAAAAAAATCTGCAAAGTTCAGCAGGCAGAGTTTGATTTTTCTGACATTTATATTGTTTAGCAAAAGCCGTGTTTGCTAAGAGGTTGCAAAGATATTAGTTTGAAGAAAAGTAAAATATCCATAATATTTAATACATATACTGTGAAGACATCAAGTCTTTGACATTTGTAAAAATACTTTGAAATAAAGAGAGGCGTTCGGCAGAAATGGTAAAAAGACAGAACTGAAACTGGTCAGAAGATTCTGGTTATCACTGGTTGAGCTCTTTGTGTGGCAGCCGTGTCCTGTGTTCTTCAGACAGCTCAAAGTAAGAACACAAGAGGAAGATAAGATTGTTGATAAGTGCAATGTTGCTGGGAAAAAGCAGCCACAGGTTAATGGTGGTGGCAGTTCATGCTGTGTTTCTGCACGTGGAACTAGACTGAAGAATTCATTTAGTTGATTTTCCTTCTTCCCTTTCAGATCCATTGAGGTGTTTAGACCTTTAGAGCCTCTGTAATCAGCCGACACATCCAAGGCAGGATGGATCCATGCTTTCATATGTTTTACTGCAAGTTTTGATTTTTACGTCAGAATGTTGCTGCTGGTCAGTTTTGGTCAGTTCTTACCTGACAGGAGTGACACTCGCTGTGGTTTTCTGCTGCTGTAGCCCGTCTACTTCAACGTTCTACCCTGAAAATGTGGTTATTTAACCTACTGCTGCCTTTCTGTAATCCTGAAACCATCTGGCTGTCCACTGACAGCAGTTTTCTTCAGACAGTTGGATATTTTATCTTTTTTCAGACCGCTCTCTGGCACCAGCAACCATACCTTGTTCAAAATCACTTCTATTTTTCTTCTCCAGTTTGATAATCAGTTTGAACTTCAGCAAATCCAAATGTAACATGTCTAAATGTCTAAAAGCCAAGTAATTAACGGATTAGCCATTTGCATCATCAAACAATTGAAAAGATTTATCTAAATAAACTGGTAGTTTGGAGCATTCAGACAATTTTTTAAAGGAGGTAATAAAAACACTTTTTGGGGATCAATCTTAGAAGAGGTTTCTATGACGACACCAATTCTCCGTCGGATTGTTTTAAAGGGAAGGTGAAAGGTCAAATCTGATGTGCTTGTGGGCGTTACAGCAGCTGTTTAGTAAGAGTTCTCCACTTCATACTTTTCTCATAAGCCTCATGCTGGAGCTGTCAATTTACATGAATTTACATGAAGAACGATGGGAGGATTATCGGGCCGTCTGACATGCTAAATGTGCAAAGTTCTGAACACTAATAGTTCAGGAGACGGGGACGGCTTCATGAAGATTGAGCACAGCAATAATGAAACACCATCGGACACAACACCTGCTAACAGACCTCAGTTGTTCCTGCACCACATCATCGGCTCCACGGAGCCACAACACGCCGCACCGAACATCCTGAACAACACGGCGAAAAAAAAGGAAAGGGGCGGATTCTGACGAGCAAGAGGAGTCTTTTATTTTTAGTTAATGATTGAGTAAACAATCGTCGCCCCAGAGCGGTGCCCTCTGGTGGGTGTAGCCTTCCCTGAGGTCACGGAGCTGCTGTCTAATAAGCAACCCATCACAAAAAACCCAATATTTACAGAGGAGCCGCTGGGTATAGAACGCTATGACAACGCGCTTTTCCACAGAATAGGGCTGCATGTGTGGCAGACTGATGGAAAAGCAAAGGGGACCAAAGGGGAGGGCTTAGCCAAAGAAAAGGAGGAAGGGGATGGAGTAGTGGTGAGTGCTGATGGTTGGGCAGGGGGCCTTTTCTGCTACATATAGCACTATGAGGAACAGATGGGGCCTGATAAATCCTGAAAGGGAAGCATTACCTGCCCAAGTCACCAAGCAGCCACAATTATCACAGGGCTCTGGGTTCATTGTCAATTAGAGTGGCAGTTAAAGCCAGGCAGCAGCTGTGGCAGATGGCCGGGATCCAGAGAGGCTGGGGGAGCCGGGACAGAGGCCAGCCCCCAGGCTCTCTCCTTAGCTCCGCCCACTTCGCTGCCCCATCTTGATTATATCTCTCTGAAACAGCTCAGTGTGCTGAAGGGCTGCAGGAGCTTTGCTTTTACAGAAAAAGGAAATGGAAGAGAACGAGAAAGATAATGTTTCTCTGGAATTTTCAAGTTGCACCCTTTAATCCACACTACCAGGATTTTTCACTTTTTCCCCTAGCGCCTCCAAAGCTCAACTTATTTATGAGGATTTTATGAAACCTAAACAAAATACATAATGCATCATTATAGTGTTAATTTTGACAGTAAATTTTTCATATCAAAATCGCTTTGTAATCTGAAGATTTGAATTCTAGTTCATTCTGAAGCTCAGTCATGTTGTATGGAAAATATCTCAGCATCAATTTTCAATTCTTGCCCCATGTTCTCAATTTTAAGCATTTGGACTTTGACTACACCACTCTAACACATGAATGTTTGCATGTTAATGTGGACGTGCATGTCTTGGTGAGTTTGCTCTTATGCCTGCTTTTCAGATGTTTTTGTAAATCAGGTTGATGAGATTTACAAGAAATGTATCACTTTCTTTCCTATTAAGAGTTATGTGCTGCTTGGTGTTGATCTGTTGGATAAAACCCAAAAAGTTTGAGACTTTTACTCAAAGGTTTAAGATGTGTCAATACCTTTTCCAGTCATTGTGTCTCTCTTACACACAACCATCAGGAATCTGTGTGCTTTTCAATATTTGACGAAGCAATTAGTGAAATCCCCTTTTGTGGTTTTCACAGCAGTCTTGCCTGATGATGTGTAATAAGCAGTTTGAGGTGGGATGACTGATCAATAACTAATGAAGAAGCTTGTCTCACTTGATAAAACATAACATTAGGGATGCTGCAGAGAAATACTTCACATGCAGTCATAAAGTAAATGCTGTTTTCAGCGAGGTGCAAGTGTTGCAAACATTTGTCAGATTTCCTCACTCAAAAGTTGATTCCAGTGGATGTGGTGTGTGTGACCAGATTCAACACACTCTAAAGATTGGTCATGTTTGGTGAAAAAAGTCAGGCCAGTTTGCATCCACCGATACATGACATCACTATTGGTGTTGCATTGGTGGGTGGAGGGCAGGTTGGTGCAACTGAAGGAAAAAGGTTCATTACAACTGAGAATAACACAAACAGTCATATGGAGGTCAGCTGTTATTAAGATGAACTTAATCCAGTTTAGAGTTAGAAGAGTAGCAAAACAAACAGATAAAATGGAATTTTTACTGTTAAAAGGGGGAAGTAGATTTAATGTGAGTTTCACCATATGATTAATTGCACAATTTTTCATTTTGGAAATACATTTCTTAATGGAATCATGCCAATTCGACTCATTTGTCGATAAAAAGTTTAATGCTAGGATGAGGTGTTTTTTTTGGCCGTATCAAAATGGATTTATCCTGCAAAACTGCACCGGAAACACCGTTTGTGCTTCACATGATTCATGTGATCAACAACCAGAAGTTGACACTGGCACAGACCACAAAGACGACAACGACGACAGGAAGTGTTTAGAGGAGGATGGCACGGCGTGATGTAGTGACTTATTATGTGAACAAACTTATTTATTTGTGATTTTAACTGAGTTTCTTATTTATTGGAAGCACTGAAATTGCAAAGTTGTGTTTTTCTGACATTAGTGAAGTATTGACAAAGTAATGGAAATGCAGCTACTGGTGTGAAACACCCAGCCTGCAGGATGAAATGTCTCTCCCGGTGATTCTCGGTGCTGCTGATGTGCCGGCAGTCGGCCTGAAGTCTGTGAGCGACTGAAGGACAGCCTTCGCTGAGTTTGTCCCCATGATCCTCCAGGCAGTCTCTCTCTCTGCCAAGGCTCACCAGCAGGCTTCACTTTCACCAAGTACCACCATTCATCACCACACAGGGGTGCCGGGGCAGGATGCGGGGGGTGGGCAGTGTGGCCCCTCATCCCCTCCTTGTTTTCTCTGAGAATCCAGGCCTCTGCCACAGACAGCAGCCACACTCCTGCTTTACAACCTTTACAATGCAGACTCAAATTTATTCAGGGGAGGACAGACCTGCTCCCTTCTATTGCTCCTCTGCTCCATCACCCTTGTCTCTTGCCCCCCCTGCTATTCTGCTGTTTTTGTCTCCTACGCCCTTTTCCCCTGACTCCACTCCTTCTCCCTCCCACTCGGTCTTTCTGTTCCCTCTCACCCTTTTTGCTCCCCTTCGGAGCGCCATTCCTCCTACTTTGTTCCGCCAGTCCTGGACCCAGCGTCTGGGCTGTCCTGATAGCGGAGAAGACGTAGCAGCCATCCATCTGCCTGCCCCGAGCCTGCCAATGAAGAATCAGGAGCAGAGGTCCTCATTCATAACAATAGCCATTAACAATGCTAACAGCGCTGCTGCTGCCGCGGACGCTGCAGATCGAGGGGCAGCAGGGGCCAGACTGGGAGCCGGAGTGAGAGCGGGGGCCTGAGAGGGCCTGTCGCCAGGCAGAGTTTCAGATCCCTGAGATCCAATAGGTTCAGAAGACAGACAGCAGAGAAGCATGTTGTTAGGGCCGGCCAGGCCTCACAGTCTCCCAGGCCTGGGAAGAAATATTGATTTGTGCTTTTTTTCTGCCAGTGGTCAGACAGCATTTGAAGTCCTGTCCATGTGAAGCCAGACACTCTCTCACATTACTTCATGGCTTCATGCCCAGTTACTTAGCAGTCTGCACTTCAGGAGTCCTTATTTCACCTGCTGTTGTTTGTGGAAAATATTTTGAAAAGTAAATAACGTCACATTCAGTCTGGGAAGATAAAGATGAGACTTTCTAAAAATTAAAGCCTTTTTGGATGACAATCTTTATCCTTTGATCCTCCACATTTCTGTCCAAATCAGTTGGTGACAGGAAACCTTTACATTATCGTTTTATTTTTTTAGATTTATTTTATTTTCATCAAGGGGACAATGCACATTAATCAACATGAATATGCCAAATTTAACCATAGTAGTTAATTTTCATCTGTAGTTTAATAGCAAGTTAGTAGAAAGGTTTTAAAAAAATACAATAAATATGCATGACAACACATATAACCTATGATTTATGATAGCTTTTAAAGTATAGCTAAAATTTGTGAAATTTATGGAAAACATTTAGAGTTTTCTTGTGGTGTGTCCTGAATATGCAACACACATTCATTTAACATCTTTCCTGTTAGTTTGCACTTTTTCGTCTGGAGAAAGTTTGTTTTTTATGATAAATTTCCAGACCTTTCCTTTGCTAACTTTACATCAACATCTGTACATTATGTAAATTACAGTTTCAAAGGCAATGCTCCAAATACTCTGTTTCAAAAAGTGTTTTTTTTATTACAATTTTGTTTTCAAACCAACAGAAAAATCTACAGATATTTTTAGTGTCTTTTAAAGAATCTCTTTAATGCTTAATAATCAAATTCATAAAGTAAAGTTACGTTTTGTAACTCGTATTATGGGATTCTCTTTGAGGAGTTGTTCTGGACGGGGATGGCTGAGGGTAGGAGGGTCTGCTGTAGCAGCCAGTACTGCAGCAGCTCTAAATCAGCCTCTGACTGAGGACACTGTATGCTCAGGTACATAATATCCTTCATTGTATGAAGAATCCCTCTTGATACAGTCATCTGCACATCAGTCACCTGAACAGCTTCAAATATTCAAACCGCACATAAATAGAAATCTGAGTTTAAAACAGTACGGAAGAACTCTGCACCCAAAATGTATCCCCCAACTATCCAGTATAAACTAATTAACTAAATAAAGACTAAATGAGTTAAAAGCCTGCCTGTTTGCTTACTGACAGCTGCATAAAAGCTACAATGATGCCCAAGTAGGCCAAATTTACCTCCAGTTCTCCCTCAGCTTCCCTCCAGAGTTCTGACACATTTCCACATTTATCAGGGATGCCTATCTGTCTCCAGTAACAACAAAAGGCCCCCCCTCCAGGAAGCACACGGCATGGCGTCTCCTGTGAAAATGGTTACAGTAGGCCCTCCCTCGCCGCGCTTCTCATCTCTCCAATCAAACTGTCAAAAAAGCACAGCCCCTTTTGTATTGAGAGTTTTAATTAGATTTGGATGGATTTCAAATCTTCTCTTGTTTCCTGGAATGAATCCGAGTGAAAGAAGAAAGCCTACAACAAGATTAAGCACTAATCTACCCTTTTGTCACAGCTACTGAAATCTGTCCATCTGGCCACACATTTAAACACACAGTAGATCTGTTTTAAGATATTTAAACTTTCTCAGAATCTTTTCATTTTTTATACACCAACATAAATCTTGAAGCAAAACCATTGTGTAGGTTTATTTTAAAACATTTGAATGTGAAAGTGTATTTTTCAGTAACTCACTTCAAAATGTGACACAAGCTTTTGTTTTTTGTTTTTTGTGTGTACAATATGTTCATTGTAATAATCAATGTACATCTGAGTTTTGTCTGTTCTAAACTTTTAAAGCTTAAAAGAAAATATACAAAAAAGTGAAACTAGTCCTACAAATACTGATTACACACAGAGAATGATGTTTAAAGTGTGTATTCCTGCTCCTCTTGTCATTCCTGCATTTCCTTCCATTTCAGCGCGTTCACATTAATCATGATGCAAACATTACTGACGGAGCCAGCGCCTTAGTGCCTAGCATACGTCATCTACCCAGAATGCAGTGCAGCGTAGACAAAATGATTACATTCGTTTGACAATATTTTATTTAAATTTATAAAACTATATAACCTACAGTTTCTTTACTGTCTTGGTTTTACATATGAAATCAATATTTCTTAAAAACGTTCAAGCCTTTAAATCTTTTTGAATCCGATGGTGTGAAGAGTTAAGATATCTGTAAAGGAAACATAGGATATTCAGAAGATTAACTTACTGAAAACAATATCTAATCACTGTTTTTATGGCATTCTGTGTTTTCTGTTTAGGAAAAGTTTTGAAGAAAAGTTGGTCCTGAGCCGTCGTCCGTTTCCAGTCAGTGTAGATCATTTTTCTGTAACTTCACTCGAACATTTACCTCTGTAACGCTGCGTCCTGTATGGGCGTACCGGTCCACACGCAGGCCTTTCAACTCGCTTCTTTCAGAGGAATTGAATTTGTCCACCGGGCGGTGAAACACTGGACTCCATCAATGATTCTGATCAATACGGCCCTGTTATAGCAACTTATTCCAGGTGGCATAATCTATACCATACATTTTTAGCCATGCTCTTTCACAAACTCACAGTCTTCAATATCCAGTGAACTTTAGCTATTTCTAGCCAAGACCTTTAGGAAATGAGTAATATAGTGTTTGAGTTCATGAAAAACTATAAACTGATCTCTGTAATGCACCAAACGACCAATAAAGATTTTTCTTCTCACAGTGTGTTGTAACTGGTAAACAACTTAATGGCTCATGAGGAAATTGCCTGGAAACATGATGCAGACTACGCATAATTTGCTTACAAAATTGTCAGTGAGTTAATCATCGTGGAAAATTTGGCAGAGATCAGCAGCTTTTCGATTCATCTGTAATGTGTTTGTTGCTATTGGCAGGAACTGATCTCTGTTCCTCTTGGTGACAACAAAGACTGCACACAAATGCAGAAATTACATCTCAGATGGGTATTTTCGCCTTTAATCTATGGAAGAAGTTAACATGTGAAGCAGGACTCCAGCATGGGGAGATATTCAGACTGAATGAAGCTGGGACAGGCTGTTAATGCACCTCTGAGACAATGAAACACTATCCAGGAAGTTTAGCTGGAGCAACCAATTAACATGTTTAAAGGCTTATTAGAAGCCCAAACTATGCACAGTTTAGTAACAGTAAAACTGAGGGGTTTTTTTACCACTCAGCTTTTAAAATGAAATCTCATGACCACAAAAGCTCCCTGAAGTAAATAAAAAAGTTTCCATCTGTGTGATACTGAACTTCAAACCCCATTAGTTTTACATGGTGTGTAATACACCAGTGGCTTGTTTTCTCCTGCACCTGACTTCTTATCCACAGCTCATATTCTCAAAGGGAATTTGTGGGTTTTAAGTTTCAAATACTCAGAAGCTAATTATTTTCTTATTTTTTTCCGTAGCTAAAAGCATCATTTTAACTCGCTCCAAATCAGAGGTAAACAAGACCTTGGCTGTTCCTGCAGGGGAGGTACAGTTTTCAGGATGAGCTGCAGCTGCACCATGGCCGCTCACTTTACAGCAGGCCAAGGATTAACTACAGACAGTCTGGAGCCAGAAAATACAAAAAGTTGGCACAGACAACTGGAGAATTGGCAGCAGATATTGGCTGAACATTAGAATCAGTCTTTACTCAAAGTATTTCCATTTTTATTTCTGCTTGAAATCATCTAACAAGCCTTTTACTGTCAATTAAAAAAAAGAAAAAAATATATATGTTCAATATTTGTTATTATTAAAGGAGGGCAATGTGTATTTTCCAGGTAGATGGAGCATTTTTATAGCATGTTACCTTAAAATGCTGTCAAAAATGACTTAAAAGAAATTTGACTTTGCAATTTAACACCTTGAATTGGCGTCTGTCTCTTTAAGAAACTGATACTCTTTCCAACGCTCCTCCTTCATGTTCTCACAGTAATACTCCTCCATTATGCTGTTTTTAACTGTTTTAAGAGTGATCATCAGATCATTTATGAGTTAAATAGGCAGCGCATTGTATGGCAACCCCCAACGGGTTGCCATGGAGATCCAAGGATTTCAAACATGCATTACAGAATCAAAGCAACACTCCAGGTATATTTTTGATTAGGGAATAACATTATAACATGATATGAAGCTCAAAATAGTCGTTTCACATAACAACCCTCTTTAAATGACATTTCAAATGCGAAAGCTGAAAGATGTTTTAGTTTTTAAAGCAACGATTTGCTCTGAGTTTTATGTCAGCAGGGAACCTTTAAGAAGTTTGGAAAAGGGCAAAAAGTGTCTTGTAAAGGTTTGGGAAACTAAAAATACCTGATTAGGTTTACTGTGAAAAGGTCAGCATCATGAATCCTGCAGAAGTAAAGATAGAGATCAGTTTATACCTGAAAAAATACGGTGTGAACACAGAATCAGCAGATTTACAAAGACAGAGTGGATGATGATACAAACAGAACTACAGAGAACCTGACAACATTCCTGTTGAACCAAACTGTTCTGGTGAGACAATCAGTGCATCAGTGGAAAACCTTTATAAGAAATTCATAATAAACAACTTGTTACTGCATCCACTGATGCATAGCTAACATTTTACAGACATTTTAAACACAAGATCCAGATTCATTAGAGTAATGATGCATTCCTCTTTTTCACATTTTGTTAACAAAAAGGCATAAACTTATTTATATTTTCTAGATATTTTATATGATAGACTAAAATAAAGCAATTGGATGAGACATTTTTTGAAAGCACCTTCCCTGCGGTCAAGCCTGTGGATCTCTGGGATGTCTTTACTGGATTCACACATCCAGGAACTGAAAATTTTCCCAATTTTTCTTTGCAAAACAACTCAAGTTTGATAAGATCGGGTGAAATGTGTCTGTGAAAATCCATTTTTATTTTTAAAATGTTGAGAACAATTTTATGGTGCCATATTTTTAGGATATTCAGACTCACATAGTTCCAGAAAACGACCTGTGGCAGCCTAAATTACATCTGATCAAGCACATTAAACTAGATTAGTCCTTCTGCCGGCGCTCTGAGCCAGCTGTGTTCCAAAGGTGACTTATTTCATGCAAATTCACACAACACACAGGTGCACAGAGAATGTGCACGAACATTTTCTAAAAAGGTCACAAATTCCTGTTTATCCTTCCCTTTGATAATGTTTTCATCCTGCTAGCATGCATAATTTAATTCACTGCCCACTTCATAGAATAAAAAGTGTAAAAATGCAGCATTTCTTTGTGCAGCTATAAAATATTTGGCCTCTTTTTGTCAGTGTTGCTCCAGCTGGCATCAAATGCTTGTGCAGAACCCTCCAAGCAAACAATCAACATGCTTCAGGTGTAGAAAAGTAAAAAAAAGTGAAAATCTGTCATTTTTCAGCCAAATCAATCCCTGTATTGGATTTTGCACAGCAGCTGACAATACTCAATAGCTTTAAGCTCTTGAAACATGTCAGAAAGCATGAACTCTGCCTGCTGATAATGAAGCAGGTGACTGCTGGATGGCTCCAGAACGGTCTCAAATGCACACTTTAATGAGTGTGTGTGTGTGTGTGTGCCTACGTGTGTGTGCGTGTCATCCATGTGTGGCTCCTTCACAAGGCTCCTGTCAGGTCTGTAATTGACAGTCTAAGTGGGGCAGCAGAGAGGCCAGGCCCTGTTAATTTATTTTCTCAGACTCTCTATCCATATTTATGAGCTCCTGCTGTTTTGTCTATCACCGCCGATCAAACTTTCCGACGTAATTGTTGTCGCCAAAGCAAGAGAACCGCGAGCAGAGCGGTCACTTTTCCTGAAACGTCGACATTAGTGACGATTATTTTATGAATTCTTCCCCCCAGACCAGAAGGGCGAGGCGGAAAGGAGTGAGAGGGATCAGGAAAGATGCCGTTGGTGAGCATGATTAGAATAAGCTGCCAGAATCGGGTCATTATGCCAGCAGCCTCTGATCTGGCTCAAACTAATTGCTGTGGCTCCTGTGGGTTTGGGTTCCATCTCCTTTTAGTCCTAATAGCCGTGTCCATCATGGTGTGGCACAAACTCATTAATCATAAACCATCATTAGCGCAGTGATAGTCTACATGTAACAAACCTTAGCTTCAGGAAACATATAATCACCTGCCTTGTTAAGACTAACACCATCCTAAGGTTACAAGTGATTAGAATATTTGTAGATTATTTAATAGTAAAAGTCAAAATCGCCTCTATGTTTCCATACTGAAAAATGAAATGCACAATCTAGTCTAAATTAAATGAAGAAAAATGAATAAAATTATTTCTCACCCAACTGAAAGTGAAGGAAAATGAGAATATTTATGTTCATTAAGATCTCCATTAGCATCAGCAGCATCAGCTGTTCCTCCTGGGGTCAGTTTGCATAAAAAGGACACAATCATGTTACTGATGAAGTATTAAAATAATACCATTCTATTCTCCATTACATTTAAAGAAAGGCAGGCTTAGGTTTAAGATAGAGAAACACAAAAACACACACATACATCTGTTGGAGTGAATTATTCTCCTTGCATGTTTTCAGTTGTTTCTTAAATCTGGAAGCAGAGTGAGGCTGTTCAGAAACAAAAGTGTCTGCATTCTAAAATATACTGAACGAACTGATGAATTCTGAAAATATATCAACGGATGTTTATCTATAAAGCGTTGTTTTTGAGGACTGTGAGGCATGAAGTCCAAAGACATTACAGCCCAGAAACATGAGCAAACCACCCACAGGTACAGCCACCTGCAAATGCTTAAAATCCACAAATACTTCAGGATTCCTCTAAAAATGATTAGTGCCAACTTTTAACAATGCAGAAACCAAATACTCCTCATTTGTCCAGGCAGTGGCGTGCCAAGTAGGCTGACTTTTTCTGCAAATAATTTGGAGTTTGTTCCACAGAAAAATTTGCGACTAAACAAGATTCTGCTGAACTTTCCGTCTTTTGGTTGTGAATCGTAATCAGGATGTTTCACATCTTGCCCGGGTCGGCAGATTGGACAGTGGAGTCCATCGCATTTTGATTTTCCTCAGCCTTTCAGAGAGGAATGCATGGACAATATTTACTGCAGCTAAGTGGCTCCCCAGATAGAAATATCCCATCAGTCTGGTGTGTAAAGTTGGACTGCTACACCTTTGAACACAATTGCACATGATGTGTTGCTGTTTGCCTCCACTCACCCCTCTTTAATGAATTTAATTTGTTTACAAGTCAACCTGGAGGAGATATTTGCTGGTGGGACCCCGGTGTTTGTGGTGTTTGTGGTGTTTGTGGTGTTTGCAGTGTTAGATGCTGGCTTACCTGGATCATCTGGGGTAGAAGAGTAATTATGTGCTATTTTGATCCCACAAACATACACTCATTTCCATTCATTAAGACTTGTTAGGCTTTCATCAAAACAACATGGCAGCCTGATGTAAGCATGCATAATGGAGATTACTGTAAGTGGCCCTGTGCCAGTCGGCTCCGGTTTCTGCTTCTGCTGACTTCAAGAAAACTTTGTGGGATTAAGTTATGCCTTCCAGATTCTCCTTGGATCAATCACATCTTGTGGGAAAAAGCCTCGTTATTAAAATAAGGGAGGATTTGTGATAGCTTCAGCAATTCAACAAACAATCCTTAAAAAAAGCAGCACTTAATAAGCTCCGGATGAATAATTTAAATTGTTCATTTACTTGTGCTAAAAGCTTTAATTTGCATGTTGTTTCATATTTTCCTTCCTCTATCTTTCTAATTCTCTGACTGAGTGAAGTTACTAATGACTGCATTGTGACTTATAAACTACAAATGAATTCCCTTCAGTCTAAAAGAAAACTCTTTCTAATAGAATCTCCCAGCATGCACTGACGATTATAGAAACCCTACCAGTAAAATTGCCTTTGTAATTGTCTCACTGCTCATACTAAGTCAGCTACTCCCCTAATAAACCACGCTGAGCTGAAACAGAAGGTATTAGATTACCTCGCAGAAAACAATAGCTTTGTTTTATGCAGGGATGTCCTGATCCAGGCGTTCTGCTGCCGGTACCGATCCGAGTCATTTAAGATCAGGCATTTTCTGTTACTGAGGCCTAATCTGATACATCATCACATCATTGCAATTGACATGGTTGAAAAGTCTAAGGTTTAAAGTAAATAGCACAATTAATTTCAATTAGGTGTGTAAACATAAAAGAAAGTTTTAACACTCTTCAACGACGTTCTAGACGCAGCAGAATCAGTTATTCTTCATATTTTGACCCAACCAGAGTTTCTTCAGCCGGCGCTCTGGAGAATCAGTGATTAGAGACTTTACTGAACTCAAACTTCAACTGCTATGCAAAGTGTTGGTTGCTGTGGTGGAAAGTCATACAGTACTCTAGTGCAGTGAAGATGTTTCTCTGTTTTGAAATGCGGTGGTGAGTCTGGCTCAAGTTGAGTTCAGCCCTTTGGATCCAGTGAATTTAAGTCTTAATGTTTCGTCATATCAAGACATTCTGGACAAACATAATCCAACTTTATGTGGAGAGTTCAGGGAAGCTGCAGCAGTCATTACAGTTGGTCTTTCTCTTTTAATGTCATTGTAAACGGGTGAAAATTAATTTGAATGTTTAGCTGCGACTGTTTTATACTTCCTGTTTAATCATGTCTGCAGACATGTTAAAAAAATGCAACACAAGTTCAAACATGAGAAAATAAATGGGGATTTATTAACACCAAATCCTTTGATGTCTCTGAAATATGTGATTTTTATTGTGTTCCAGTTCAGAATAGTGCATGGATATTGGGATCTGGTATGTGGAAATCTGACTGTCTTACTTTTTTAATTTAAGGTTTGTTTTTTTTAATTTAAGGATCAACTGACTTTGTGGGAACAGAATTTGACTGCTTCATGCAGACCAACTGAAACAAAAGGTAGACAGCAGCAGTGTGTTATCCACCTGAAGGAAGAGGAAAGGAAAATACATTTACTGCAGATTATCCACTAAGCTTTTTGCAAGCTGTGATTGTTAAAAATCAGATCCACAAAATCTGTATCAAAAGGTAAGAATGTTGAAAAAAACAAACCATTTTTCAGTTAATCTGATACTGATTATTTAAAAATGCCTTGATCAGGATCTTCCGATACAATCCCAGGTATGAACTGGGACATCCCTTGTTTTTCAGGTGGTTGAGTTTACGGCCATTTTTATTTGCAATTTACCATCTTGCTTTTAAGGCTGCACTGGTCATAAAACGTATTAACTTAAGATATGTTTCATGAATCATAGACTTTCATGTTTTATAAAATGTGCAGATCTCAAGTTGTGAAGCTTTTAATGAATGTAAAAGTAACATGTTTAAAAACATTGGACATGAAGTGGAGACATTTCTGCTCTTCTTGGAAAAGTTTTCACAGTATTTCAGAAAAATTTAATCAAAAAACTAAACATGAACATACAGTATTTAAGAACACGGCAGAAAGAACCCAAAAAAGTGAAACTAAAGATTTGAGCCAAAAACACTGAATTGTTCTGAGGACACACTCAAACATGTCTGTGTCCGGCTCACACTGTACGCCCTGTCCCATTCAAAAAGAAAATTAAATACGTCGCATTACCAAATTATCTGCTGCATAATGAAGTCTTAAGATTTTTATCAACTACTTCAGCAAAAGAGGGGATGAGATGGAGATTGAGGGAGGATATAAAGGAATTAATTAAGGAGAGGAAGCAGCTCCCGACTCCTGGAATGTGTCCCAGGTGGAAACGTGTCATTGAACTGACTCCTCTGCGAACAGAGGTTGAGCCTGCATGCCTTGATTAATCAATGCGCCGTGTTTTCTCCCCACTTGAACCCAAGGCCGAGCCATATTTCACAGGAGCAAACTGTGCAGGGTACTGACACGGGCCTGACCATAAAACCGAAGGTAATTAGGAACCACTGGAAGACGCCCAGTAAAAGCCGGCAGGTCAGAAGGATTCAGTGTACCCTCTGGAAACTGAACACAGACTAAAAGGCTCCTAGAAAGAACAAGCTGAACCACTTGGAGGTATCAGGAATTTACGGCGTTGGACGTGTGCAGAATTTGACAAATATTACTTTCATATTGCTGCAGTAATTGGATTTCCTATAAGATAATCTACACAAATTGACAGAGGAATTGAGCGAGCCGCACACTGATGGTAAATCTTCCCGGCACCACGTTGGCAGCCGGTTGTCTTCACCGTGTCACCGTGGAGTGAATCCATCACCTCAGGCCCGGTGACACGGCTGTCTGCTCAGATGAGAGTCTTCCCTGTTTTTTCTCTTCTGTCTCCAGAAAGGCTTTTTATGAGCACAGCATTCAACAGTGTGCAGAACAATGATGAGCAAGGAGAAAAAAGGCAGTAAAAAATCTGTAGATGCCACAAAATGAAGCATGAGTTGCAAGAGAGAAGAAGAGAAGCCAAGAAAGGAAGAGGCTTATTAGTTTAGTCATTTTGGCTAAGTGCCTTGGTTGCAGTCCACCGCTGGTTAGAGGTTCCTTCTTTATTATACTACTGTTATGAAATCTGCCAAAGAGCATCTCTTCTGGCTCTGTGCTTAATGTAGCTCGAACAGCAAATGGCCAGGCATTTATTCTCCTGTGCTCTGCTCATTACCGACAGAGACAGAGGCAGATAGAGACGGAGCTTTCATTTCAGCTCTTCGGATGTTTATATGCAGAGTGTGGGAGGGAAGACGGAAGAGCTGCAGATCGCACTGTAAGCATTTCAGGCCACTGTTATTAAAGCTTTATTTAGATGTATGTATATAGCAGCCCAGGCTCTGTTGCGTGGGACCAGCTTGAAATATTAGTGTTTGGTGATTTGATCAACTCCAGATTTGGAGCGTTTGAACAAGTGAACATCAGAGGAATGTAGGAATGAGGAGTTTCAGGACAGACTGATCAAAAAATGGTTCGTCTCTTTAAAACTCACAGCCGTGACATCATTATGTATGTTGATTCACTGCAAAAACATTAAATGTTACCAAGTATCTTTTGTCTAGATTCTAGTGCAAATATGTTGAGACATTTGAAATAAGACAAAAATTAATTCACAAGTGACTTTTCATCACAACGTTGTTTAAATAATAACGTACAGCTGAAGTTTTAAACTTTTATTTAAAAAAATGTTTTCTACGTATTTGTTAAAACTGACATCATGTTGTCAGTAAAATGAGATAGAAAATCTGAGAACATATTGCTTTCCTCCTCATCCGTGAGCTACTATTGCTGTCTGAAGAAATGCATAAAAACGACCAATCAGAACCAGGAGGTGGGGCTTAGTGCTGTCAATCATCCTCATGAACATGCTGCTAAGTGTGCTAATGACAGAGAAACAATTCATTGTTCCAGGAAAACCATTTATCTGTTGTTCAACCGGCCTTAGCATTCACGCCGTCTCTGCTGACGGGGAGAAGACATAACGTAACAGAGAGAGGGGGTGAGCAGCACTAACACCATCCTGATTGGTTGTTTTTATAAAGCAATGGGATAAGACAGAGAAGTTAGATTTATACTGTCACAGCGTAGTGACAACTTCAACAACATGTAGCAAAATGTTTTTTATAAGAGTTACATACTGCAGCTTTAATATTGATAAAGTATTAGTTCTACTTGCAGAGTATTTCACTGATGAGACATTTTTCCTGTTAAATGTGAAATAATCTGCCAGCAGAATTACAACTTTTTCATCAATATTAAGGAATTATTTACTTAAAGTAACTCATATGTCTGCTGAGAAGTTACTTGTAAGTTAGTTTTGTCTTGTTTACTAGAAATTAGAGAAAAATACTTGGTAAGATTTTGTGCTTTTGCAGTGTTACAACCTCAGTTCACTGTTCTCCTGTCACAGAATTACTGGCTTCTATTTATTGTAAATCTTCTTCTATAAATGCAGATAAAAAATGATCAAAACTGAATTCAACCCAGAAAATCCTGCTTCTCCATGCAAAGATCTCCACCTGTATCAGTTCTCCTTTAACGTATTCTGAACAAACACACTGATGTCAGACAGGAATGGAGGTTTTAATGAAAACCACGGCAGACAGGAGGGGAAATGAAACACTGCTTGCTCATACAAATCACTGTAATAACCATTTCTACATTAAAGCCTCTGTAATAACTTATATGTTGGCTTATTAAGAGTGAGAGAAGAAAATAAATGCCTATCTGTAGCATTGCTGAATTAATTTCTCATTTTGGTTGTGCATCATCATTTTTTGGGTCTCATTTCCAAAAGGCAGGGGATTACACACTAATTACATATCGCATGGTGGGGAATGTCTCCGGCGCTGATGAATAAAAGTCCAGCTGCTCACAGGGAACCGTTCCTGTTTCATTAAGGGTGAATACTCTCTCTAATACTAAATCACGTTGGTTTCACAGTAGAGAGAATAATGACTTTGAGTCACACCTCTTCTGCTTGTTTATTTGCCTCCATCGTCTGAAGCGATCGTCTCTGGTTGGTCTGTAAGGAAAAAATAATGAATACCAGACGTTTTCTCACCCTGAAATACAGAATATCATCACTTCATTCATTTTAATTAGAATTTGCCCAAATCTTCTCCCTGGGTTCATTAAAAAGTTTCTCCATGAGGTCCCCAGTTCTTACGTGTTTGAAGATTTTTATCTGCCCCTTCCTCCTCATATTTAAAATACAACTCCATAAAAATAAAATCCTCCATCGCATCTTTCTGCTGATTAAATTGCTTTCTTTTAGAAGCGATTCCTAACGTGTGCATGCATGCATGTGTGTGCGCCCAGGAGGTAGGCAGGCAGCGGATAGCCTGAGGCTGCGCTCCCCGCTACGTATCAGATCCGGGCGTAATGAAGCCGAAAGCCTGGCAGTGGCCGGGCGCATCTGCACATCCAGAGAGTGATGGGCGTCTCGTTCTGCTGAGGTTCCCGGGGGAAGCTCACACATCTGAGGACCCTGCCTGTTGTTTGCTCGGCGCCCGCAGCACCCACTCTGCAGAAGGTCAGGCTGCCAATGCCATCTGTCTGCACCATCAGCTGCATATGCTGTCCAGGATGGATGATGGAACACACTGTCATCGTACTTTACACCTGCAGGTTTCTTTTTCTCTATTTTGGTTTGATACGTTTTCCTCCAAATGTTATCCACTTCTATAGTCAGTGTTAAAGGTGACTTAAGATGCTTCCTTAAACAGGTTAGGACAGGTCTATGGGATATATAAAACATGTTCATTAAATTTTTTTGCACAAAATCATTCTTAGATAAGATTTCAGTCTACTCATTTATTTTCATCTGTTTTAAGGTGTCCTGTCACTTTAAATCCTCGTAAGCTGCTGCTGGCCACGCCCCCCAACTCAGAAATGGCTGCAATCAGTTGTGAAATTATACAACCATACGTCTTTGAAAAGCAGAAATGGAGCCTCCTGCACAACCAATAAGAATCCAGCAACAAAACACTTGTGTTTTCCAGCAGCCATTGTACAGCGCATACAGCGGTAAAACCAGCTGACCAACAGACTGACGCGCCGCTGGGGTTGCTAGGTGACTAGCTGGGGTTGCTAGGTAATTAACCAATGCCTGTCGAATGTGTTTTAAACAAATGGGAGGTTTTCGAAACGGCTTATTTCACTCACCAAGTGAAATCTGTAAATTACTGAACACTGAAACACAATTTTAAAATTTTGCCATCATTACTTGAGGTCAGAGTTCATGATTCCACAAAAATCTTGAAGGAAAATATCTGAACATCTGAGTTCTGCAGAAGCAAAGCGATCCAAAGCAAACAATCAAGTCCGCCTCAAAGTGGCTAAACAATCAAACAAACAAACAATGAAAGCTGATGGAGTGACCTAATCAAAGTTTTAAATTAAACTGAGATGCTTTAGCAAGACCACAAACAAAGAACAGGCCAGACCTCCACAATGATGTAAAGACTAGTTACCACAAATACTTCATAGCAGTTGTTTCCACCAAGGTTTGAAAAAATACTTATTAGTTATTATGTTATTACTTCTTTATTTATTTTTATTTTATGAAGGGCCAGGTTAGCTGGGATAACCTTTTTCACCTTTCTGCATGTTTTATGTGCCTCCAAACATTCCTCCATTATGTAAATTGTGTTTTAGTTTTCCTTTTAGGACCTGGGCGTCTACTTCATGCATCACAGATTAAATATTTTAATTAGACAGGATCCACATCAAAGCGGTCCGACTCTTGCCTGAAAGGGTTCAAGCGGAGATAAATGAGGAGTGAGAGCAGAGAGCAGAGGAGAATTGTCAAAATGTGATTAATATGAAGAATTGTACTTGACTAATTGTGTTTAAAAAGCTGTCCAATCTATCAAAAGGCCGGCAACAATCTGTCTTAGTTTGAAACATCATCAGGAATTCTGTTTGACACTCATCGCTTTGAATTGGAAACTTAATATTTAACGGCGTGGCCTAAAGCGCAGCCATCCCAGCATCAAACCGTTGGCTGAAAACGTCCCATTATTCCCATCATGCATGGAGCTGCCAAATTAATTCAGCTTTTTATAGAAATAAGACATTTTCAGCAACAAATTAAATTCTATATCGTCAATAGAAAACAATTTTGTGACCAGCAGAGATCCAGATCACACATTAGAGGAAAACCAGCGATTTTGGCGCCTTATCAGGTGTGCAATTACGCATGTGTGTTATTGTGTGAGTGTGGCTGGGGGTAATAGAGGCTGGCTATTAGAGAGGAGGGGGTGAGGGGGGCGATCAAGGGGCTTCGGTAGAGTTGGGTCATCCCGTTGCCTGGTAACAAGCTTCAGATTGACAAAGGAAGAGCAATTTAGGGCTACTTTCTCCAGAAATCAATACACCAGCCCGATGTGATGATGTGAGATTAGCCAAGGGAGAGAAGCCAACATATTTGGCAGAGGTTACTTCATAACCCAGAGAAGAAGGTGAATATAAAGATAGAACGGCCGGCGCGCCTCGCTTCTGAAATCTCGCTAAAATGAGGCTTCTCTAGGTCTCGCCTCCCTCAGGTAATGATGACTTTAGCAAAGTGAAAACTCATGCAGGGGGAAGAATCTGATTTTAGCTGGGTTGTTTAATACCATCTGTCAAAGCGCCGTTACTATTGCCCCGGGCGAGGGGACCCTGGGCAAGGCTGCAATATTAGAAAAAGTTCAAAAATGCAGTAAGATACAAATGTGAGCTGAAGGAAAACTTTAGGCCAGCTGTAGACATGAAAACTCTTTATGCATAAAACATGTCCAGCAGCAGTGGATGAAAGTCAAAGATTCAAAGTCAGGAATGTTGGAAAACATTATTGTGAAGATTTAATTTCTTGTTACAGAGGACAACTGCAGAGGTAAAGGGATACGTTTCTATTCAACACATTTCTATAGAATGTTAGATAATTTTTGTATTTCTTTTGAGTTCTAAATGTAAGACTAACTCCTCCATGGACGGCAGTTTGCATTTGTGTGACAGTGAATCCAGCAGTGGCTTCCCCAAGGAGGGCCCAGGGGGGCCTGGGCCCCCACAGAGAATCACGTTGAGGTCAGATAAAGGTGTACGCTTTCTTCAGTCAGACATAAAAGCAAAACCCAATTAATAAATAAATTAATACATTTATGAAGTGAAAATAAAAGTACTTATTTATTTACATATATATATTATATAAATAAAAATAGGATTTTTATGTGTGTATAAATATATGTAAATTCTGCTTTTTATATATATTTTTATTTACTAAAAATATTTATATAATTAAAAATTTATTTTTCTAAAAAATAAATATGTACATATATATACATATATACAGTATATATATACATATATGTATGTGTGTACATATTTATATATAGAGATTATATACAATCAGTGATGTGCGGTGAGGTTCATAGTTTGTGAGGCTCTGACTTAATCATATTCATATTTACAAATATAGACCCCCTGCATGTTATTGTTTACATAAGGAAATTTTGCGCATGCGGACAACGCTGGAGGGCAAACAGACGATTCTTTTACATGCACAGCTGCTCTGCCGCCGTAGAATAATTCTGTTAACTCAATCAAACCGGGACATGTAGATATTATTAATTTCGTTCTGTGCTCCACAGCAAAGGGAAAGAATGTTAAAGTACAACTCAAAACCACTTCTTTCCCGCTCTCTGTATCAGCGCAGCTACGCGGAGACTCGTTGCCATAGCAACTGATGACAACGCCACAAAAAAACACTCAAATATTTCCCCCACACAGGACAGAACATTCAGTCTGTTGCAGTAGTTTGGTTTTAGGCTTAATGTTTATTTTGCGATTACTAATAAGTGTTTTCTGTGGTACGAGGAGAAAATTATAAATATATCCCTGCACTTGACTATATGGCTAGCTCACTGTTACTGTCTCTTACTCTGCAGTTGTGGAGTCACAATGTCTGGGATCCTGAGCGCCCCCTGCCATGAGGCAAGAGAACTGCCTGCCTCACATCAAATCTGTTCCCTGCCGTTTCTGATCTCTCTTCAGCACACAAAACACGTTGCACACACAGCTGGTGACAAAGAACACTGTACATTATATACATGAGCTACATTATGGAAGATCAATTCATATATTAAATGTTTTTCAGCCATTTTATTGGCGGCGTACAGACAGGAGGAGCATGATGTCATCGAATGGCAGCCAGTGCAGGTGGAGAGGTTGATGAATCCCAGGTGAGGCTCGACTCACTGCTGCCTTACTTTCGCATTTTTCATTGATTTTGAAGAAAAAAGCATATCAGAATTGTTTAAGCTAAATGAAAATTTTTAAATTATTTTATCATTATATATTATTTTTCCATGATGACAGGTGAGGCTCAGTGTCCTGGATTCTTGTAACCACATTACAAGAATCATTTAATTGGTGATTTTTCTGAGTGTATCTCATTATAAGTGTATCTTTGCTCTTCTTTACTTCCCTTCATCTCAGATTAGCTCAACCTGGACTGATGATTACGCTCCAGATGCTTGGCTACAATTGATAATTGTGAAAACAGTATGCTGCCTCTCAGGAAATGTCAGTTTGATAAGCAGAACCCAACCTGCAGAGAAAACCCAATTCCAGGGAAACTTATCATTCATAAAATGTCTTTGTGCAAAACAAAGATAATGACTGACGTCTGTGCATGAAATTAAAGAAATCCTTTGGCTTGGCTGAATTAGAAAATGTAAATAATCAAACCGTTTGTGATGAGTCTTTGACATAAACCGTATTTATTTATGTTTTAATACTTTGATAAAATAGCCTTAACATGTTACTCTGAGCTCCTTGTAGATATGTTTGTTATAAATGCTGATTTCTACTGAAAGTGTTTAAATGTGGCTCTGTCTTCGTCCTCCTCCTTACAATCAGCTGCTTAATGCTGAATCAGCAGGGCACAAAATCATTTCACCAAAAATATATATACATGGTTGTTAAGCCTCTTTAAGATGTTTCTTTTACAGATAAATGTGGTTATAAAATAAACATAGTTTATAAGCTTTTAGAATAATAGCCACTTTAAAATGTAAACCGTTTGAAAATAAAGATTTATTTCAGATGCAACACGTGAGAGTTCATTTTAAGATCTTAATTTTGGGAAAAAAAATATAATCTGCAAACTAAACAAAATAAAAAAGTTCTGGGGATTTAGCTTTTGATCGTCTAATGAACAGTGTTCCCTATAAACAGACCTCCATAAAATCCCGTTGGAATCTGCAGAGCCTTCAGCCTTTCAGAGATTATTCACATTACAACCACAAACTGCAAGCTGCTTCATTGGTATCTATTAGATAGATCAACATTAGGTTGTGTGATTAGAAAGTGGAAGGATGCACAGACTTCATATTATCTCCAAAATAAAAGAAAACAAAGAAAGAACTTAACTGTGTGGCAGGAACTTGTAATCAGCCAAGGTTCCTCTGTTGGAGAACATTAGAGAACAGAAAGACAGCAGGCGGGTCAGAGAAAATGGATTAGTCCCACTCGCAGGACATGTCACTTGTACAAAGTACTTTTGTATGTCAATATTAAAGAATTACTGACTTAAAACAAGCTACTACATCCTACAAGTTTCTCTTTAGTTCATTTTATCTTATTTCAAGTGTACTGAGATATTTTCACTAGAAACTAGACAAAAATACTTGGTAAGATTTTGTGTTTTTGCAGTGTAGTTGGATATAAATAACAGATTTTTAGAATCACATATCAGTGCTTATATGCTGTTACTCATGCTGTATTGTGTTTAGAAAGGTTTATTTTCTAAACTGCATACGGTAAGTCACTTACTGGGCTCTAATTTCAGGGGCGAGTTTTATCTGCCAGCAGAAAGCATGAACCAGTCGGTAACAGTAGAACTGGTTTTGTTGCTAAAATTCAAATACATTTGTGAAACATAAGAACTGATATCCTGAAAAGTGACAGATGACATTCTGACGTCCATCTGAATAAGTCGGTGTGTAGTGGCAGCTTTAAGGAGATAAAACTAAACAGACTCTGTTACAAGAGAGGGGGAAGAGATAAGCAGGTAGACGAGGAGAATAAAACACGAGCGGTGGATTCTCAGGTCTAATCTGGATGAGAAACTTTCACACAGGCTTTTCTTCTTCCACATTTCAGCGTAACCAGACCCTCTAACGCTAGACACTGAGAGCTCTTGATAGGCAGGAATGTGGATCCTGAGAACCCCAGGAGGAGGTTGGAGGGAGGGGGCAGGAATGCAGCAGCTTCAGAGCCAGTGGGAACCGGGCAGCCGGAGAGGATCACCCTGACCTGCGCTGACACCTCTGTCATCGCAGGCCCGGGTCTCAGGGCAGGCAGGACCGGGTGGTGGTCCTGTTCACCTCTGACAGCAGGAGGCAGAGTGTGACTGTCATGAGCTGCTGCAGGCTGCCTCCATTTATACCCACAACTGGTAAACATAATGCTGAGTATTTCACCATAGACCAGGTAACATTCTCAATGTTACTTTAACAGGATTTCTCAGGTAGAGGACACAAATAATTTTGATTGCATTGGAATGTGCAGCTGAGAGACAAGAATAAGACGCCCAACAGCGACCAGGGTGTTTGGACCTATGGTTGTTAATATAAATGTAATATCAATGCTTTGCATTTAATTGTGTTTTAAAGGGGCAGTAGTATGTGTTTTCTACTCACATAGTGCCATTTTATAAAACATAAAAGTAATTATGTTATTTTCATTTGTTGTCAGAATGGTATATCAAATTTGACTTGAAATTGGGCCTCTGTCTCTTTAAAAACTCTGGGTCTTCCTGAAGCCCCGCCTTCAGGAAGTCATCCCAACATGGCTCCTCTATTAACTCTTTAACGTTTTTACCATCATTTCACTGAGAAGTGGCTCCTATAGTGAGCTCAGCTGGTGAACAGTTCCACCAGGTGTTTGCTAATTACTGCTGGCTAGTCTGAAGGAGCTGAGTGGTGGAGAGGTGCTCTGGAATGTGAAAACTCAGAGGAGGAGCTGCGTCTGTGTTAGCTAGGTCCAACCAAACATTTTACACAGCTGAGTAGTTGCCATGGAGATTAAAGGATTTCTCAAACATGCATTAAAGAATTAAATCAACACTCCAGGTTTGCGTTTGATGAGGGAATCGCATTATAACATGATGATTTTACATGATACCGTCCCTTTAAACGTTCATCTTTTGCTGGTTGTTGGAGGCAATCGATCGATTTCAGTTGCTGCCCCTAAAATATCTGAATATTGTGTTATAGAATTGCGTATTTAATGGATTGTCATAATTGTTTCACAACATTTTAAATTAGTTAAAATTATTGGACCAGTCTCAACAAACATTTCTATATTTCACTTTGATCTGAAGATTTAGGAAAAAAACAAACCCAAGTCAAATGAATCTGAATTCATGGGATTTCCTGGCTGCATATTAATAAGGTAATCAGTCTCCTTCCACCTGTCTGTCATTTTCCACACTAACATTTGCCATCATTTATGGTCTGGTCATTAGCATGCCTGGACTGGCCCCTCTGGACTTATTCACAGGCTGGAGCTGCTGCTGCAGACGGAGGGTCAATGGAGAGATGAAGCCAGCTGACTATTAGCTGCTCAGGTTGTGTTTGGGTCACATAGGGTCACTGCTGTTAAGTAAAGTTCTGTAGAGAGGAGGGAGGAGAGAAAAATGTTCTGGTGATAAAATACTTTGAGCTTTGAGTAAAAGAGCAGCTTAGAGAGGAGACAGTGACGGTAAACGCTCCTAAATCAAAAATCTTATATCAACATGTTTTCCCCACATTCGAAAGTGTAAAAGACCATGAAATAAATGCATGTTTTATTTTTATAGTTCTCTGGCTGTAAAACAAGCCCTCATCATCACCCCTCCACCACCATGCTTCTATGAATTTCTACCTCAGAGTCATTTGTTCAAAGGATGTTAAACCTGAAGTCATTTGGTTCTGGCACACAAAGAAGAAGGAAAACATTTACTCCTCCATTACACATATTATATCCACCTTTTCTTTTAATGGAACAGAAAAACACAACATTATTAAACTACAACCCATTTAATGGAATTAAGATCAAATCAAACATTCTGGCATAAGAGCGCTGTACCACTAATATTTCTCCAAAAATAACAGAACCTTATGCAGTAAAGACTTGTCTCACCTCGGCATGCCGGGTGCTTCAAGTTGAAAGTAAAACTCAAGGAATTACTTACTTGTTAGTTATGATTTAGAATTTTCTTTTAATATGAAAAACAGGATATTGATGTCAAGGAAAAAGAAACATACCTGACTGTGACAAAGTAGAACATTGTGAATTTCATTCCTTTTATCGCTGAACATTTAGGATTCAGAAACGGAGCACATCATAATCAACAAACATGATTTAAAAAGTCAGCAAGATAGGAAACAACATGACCAAAGCTTCAGCTGGAAGGATTGACTATCATAGGAAGATGAATGCATTTATGTACTAGAAGAAAATCACATTAAACCACATTATATGTTATTGTGATGCCTTCATAAGAGATCACAGAAAATGACACCCGTCCTGATCAGCTGTTCTAATGACTGTATACATAACAATAAACATTAAAACAAACTAAACAATCTTCATAATGGTTTAGGGCAGTGTACCTGTAAGAAAGCCATTATACATACATAAACATTATTACATAATGGCTCCTCTACATTATTATGTCCCCTCAGAGAAACACCAGAGTAACAGAGAAAGCTGCTCTGAAATGAAATACGTCCCATTTTATATTCTTTAGATGTTTTTGCCTCAGACTTTCTGCCACCTGTGGTGCTGCTTCAAATATGAGACACATATATGGGAGATAAAAATGCATATCAATGTCAGTAAAGCAGCTATGTAGTCAGTTAGAGCTTGTCTTGTAAGACAGAGCAGAGCACAATTTAGAAATGACATAACAAGCATAGAGAAACATAAAGGCACGCCACCACAGTGGGATCTTTATAACATACTGAAAGGAAATGGAATCATTCACAAGTTTCTGTCTATTAATGATTCTTTATTTCATCTGAGACAAAAAAAAAAGTCAATTGAAGAACCGGGTGGCTCATTGTTGGCTGGCAGTTCCTGCGACTCAAATATCTGTTAACAGACTGTTTCCTGGCAGAGTCACATCAGCTCTGGCACCAGACAGACACACAGAGGGAGACATTAGTCAGCACTATCGTCTCTCCAGCTGCAGACACTGCTGTGCATCCTGCTGGGAGTTTACACATCGGCTCATAAGTCAGAGTTAATGTTTATTCTGATGTAGGTCACTTGCAAAGTTGTGCTCACTGCAAAAAATGTCAAATCTTAACAAGTATGTTTGGTCTAGGGTCTAGCGCAAACATCTTAGTACACTTTAAATAGGACAAAGGTAATTTACAAGTAACTTCTCAGGAAGATATAGTAGCTTGTTTTAAGTCCATAATCCCTTAACAGTGATTTTAAAAAGTGCTAGTTCTATTGGCAGATAATTTCACTTATTACAAAACATTTTCCCTTGTTATAAGTGAAACTAGTACTTTTTAAACTTAATAATAGGGGATTATTGACTTAAAACAAACTTCTACATCTTGCTGAAAAGTTGCTTGTTAGTTAGTTTTGTTTATTTCATATGTACTTAGATATTTACACCAGATACTAGACCAAATATACTTGGTAAAATTTGGTGTTTGTTGCAGTAAGAATGCTATACTTCTGTGTAGAAAGTGTACAGGGTAACACATTTTGCTCATTTGACTCATCTCACACATGCACCTGCCTGTGTAAATTCACATTTACAAATTCTGCACATGCAAACACTTGAAATGTAACATGGCTGCTGCACAAAGCTAATCTTTGGCCGGTTTCCTTGATAGAGGCCATCATTCTGTGGCAAATTGCTAAAAGCTAGCATTGAAGGCGAAGTGACAAGGAGAATGCATGGAATGAATCCTCTGCTTGTAATCTGAGGGTGGATGTGTCACGCTCTGGAGTTTTATCACCAACGCAGCATGGGATGAATTCCTCCATTTTCTCTCTGCAGGCCCATGACAGAGCTCTTCTTTCTAGCCGGCCCTGCAGGGGAGGTGCAAGGAAAGGGAACCCAGAGAGGAGAGTACAAAGGAGGAGGAACGAATAGACTAGGAGCTGTTGATAAACTTGCAGAATAGTTCTCTGCTGGAAACAACCCAGCAGAATGATTGTGAGAGTGAGAAGGGAAAAAGAGCAGACTGAGAACATGATTGAAGGGTTTCCTTTTCCTAATCAGAAGCAGCTGAGTAAAAGGGCCAAAAACTCAGAAAGAAGTGCTAGCAAATACTTAAACAGGGCCGTGCAAAAGTGTTTATACCGTATGAAGCGCTTCCTATTTCAACCACAAACTAATTTACTTTACTGGGATCTTTTGTAAACGTAATACACATTTATATTCATCCACCTGAGTCAATAACTAAAACCACATTTCACTGCAGCGGAGGGGCCATTCTAACACTTGGATATGTCTGGACACTAATCATCCATTAGAACTCTGGATATGTCTTTAGGGTGGTTCTCTGCTGGTTAAACCTCCACACCAGTCTCCATTCTGTTTCATTTTACTGGTTTTCTGCCAGGACTTTCTTCCCTGCTAGAGACTTTCTGTCCCAGAGAGTTTCTCCACATCATGATGCTAACCTGCAAAAACATAAAACCTTACCAAGAATTTTTGGTCGAGTTTCTAGAACAAATATCTTAGTGCACTTGAAATGAGATGAAACTAACTTACAAGTCACTTTTCAGCAAGTTTGTAGTTTGTTTTAAGTGAATAATTCCTTAATATTGATTTTAAAAAAGTACTAGTCCACTAGATGTTTTTCCCATGTTAAGAGGGAAATAATTTAGAGGATAATTTTCTTTTATCAATATTGGGGATTTGTTTTTTACTCAAAACAAGCTGTAAAGCTACTTGTGAGCTAGTTTTGTCCTATTTCAAGTGTACTAAAATATTTGCAATGGAAACTAGGGGAAAAAAAACTACTGTGTCAGATTCTGTATTTTTGCAGCATATTTCATGGTAGTGACAGTTTTCCTCTGAGGTCTTCACAGAGCGACTGAATTCATACTGACGTTAAAGGACACAGTTTAGCTGTAAGTTTCTACAGACAGATGGGAAAACTGAACTTTTTTATAAATCCTTATCATATTTTACTCATTTTTATTTGTGAACAGTTTTGAAAAATCATGTATTATTTACCTGAAGCTTCACTGTTGGTCTTTACTGACAATGTGACAAAACGTGAAAAGTTGAAGAGGTAAGAAAAGTTTGATTTAACCCAACCATAACATGCAGCTCATTTCCACAGTTTTTCACTCAAACATTAAGTGACTTGTCTCTAAAATGAGTCATCAAAGCTGCTGCCATCGATCAGAGACATTTGGTCCTCTGGTCATTCATAGAAACCATGACCGGGTCTAATAACTCAACTTCACAATGTAATTCTTAAATAATGACTTATCCTAATTATAATGGCTGAGGAGTGTTTTGCTTTTTTTCTATAGCAATTCTCTAATTAGCATATTTTCATTATCTTGGCAAATGAATAATTTAGAGAGTCTGCAGCAGACATGAGGTATTAGACTCTGACACAGTGATGAATTTCAAGTGTCACTATACCCAATTTGTGCTTCAGTCTCTCCCAGGATGACATGAATAATTAGTTGAAGAGGAGGCCTTCTTCGAGTCTTTGCAGGGAGTTACCAATATCATGATAAAGTTTTGTCCCAACATCTTACTCACTCTTCTGCTTAATTAAGCAATTAAGCAGCAGTTTTCAATCAGAAACCACGACGATTTAGAAAACATATTCATTTTCTCATCTTAATGTACTGAATCTGCCTGATGACACATTTTCTTGTTTTATTTTTGATAAAAACAGTTTCTTTCTCTGTTGCTCCATATGTCCAACTTTCTCCTCTATCTTTCTCTGGTCCAGCTCAAAACAGAACGTTAGAATAAGATGAAAATAAAATGATTTATGTTGTCGTCCCTCCCTCCCTACTTGTTCAAAGTAATGAGATTTCATACTTCAGCTGGCCTGACAGATGGATTGGAAATTAAAAACCTTAGATAAGTAATGCCTTTTTGATGTTGGACTGGGAATAACTCACAGGATCTGATTGATTACAAAACTCTTGTGACAAAGTGCACATGCTGTATGCGACGGCATGCCCATACCACTGCATGTCACACATTAGTTAATGTGGCAGAGCCGTCTGTGAGAATTCACTTTGAGCAAATCCTTATTTTCATTCATTGTAGAGCATCAGAACATGATGGGGTCGATTTTTACTGGACCAATTGTTGTCAAACCGAGAGCAGAGGCAATGCATTATGCAGAAGTAGACATTTCACCTTCAAAATGACAGCAGTGCAACAGCATGAATTGTGTTTTCTATTGCAGAGATGCATATAGTTGAATTTACCTCATTTACTGCTGTGCAAAAGCTTTAAACTGCACAAATACAACAAGCAATTCATAGAGAATGTGCAGCGATGTTAGATGTAATGTTTGCACTGCCATGTTGGATCTTACTAAGAGTGAACTGTTAGTAAGAGGAAACATTAGCTCATTTCTAACAGTTACAGTTAGAAATGGTTTCACCAAATGCCCCAGTTCTCTGCGAACAGAGATTCATCTCATTTCAAATATCACAGCAGCAACTTAATTCATGAATTGTTGACCTATCTAAAGCAGAAAGTCTGAGGTCATGACCCTTCAGGCTGAAAGTTGTCTGGATGGTTTTGTGTTTTCTTCTGAATGTGAGTGAGGTGTGTGTTCATTTGCTCAGTGAAGGAGCTCTAAGTTTATCAAACTTCGTCGCGCTAATCCAGCTGTAAAAAAAATGCTTTTGATTTTGTATTTTCCTTACTTAGCACAAAGTTCAGAAAACTAACTTCACATAAGTGCATTAAAACACACATGCTGTATTTCTTAGTGCAAAAGCAATAGTGTGGCAGTGGGTAGTTTTATAAACATTTTTTTTATTTTTCTGTCGAGTAACAATCAGAATCAAAAAGACACAACGCACCAGAACTTCTTTTTGCATTTTCAGCTACATTTATGTAGCAACATGTTTGTTTAACACTGCAAGTTTTCCAGATAAGCACCAGGACTGCACTGCATTTATGTCTTACTTGCCATTACTGCTGCCATTTTCTCAAATTTTATTTATCTATTTAGCTCCAAGCTACACCTGGAGCTCTCTTTGTGTTTAACTGTCTCGTACCACAAAGGGTCCGAGCTTTTGCTTCCAATAACTTTCTGTTCTCTCTGTTTTTGGTTTTTATAGATAATACACTTGACCCTGTGATGTTGTACTAAATCACGTCTCTTTGCTGAACATGTGTAGAGAAGTAGTTATTCCTGCTAATAATGATGTGCAGCCTCTCTTTCATTGCTTTATCAACACACCTGACTCAACACGTCTCTGTTTCTCTCCAACATGAAGATAAAACTTCTGCTCTCACTTTTATAAACAGCTGGTAGCACCAGGTAGCTTTCTGTTAAAGGAAGTTTTTCTTTCCTTTTGCCAAACGCTTGTTGCAACAGAAATGACTTAATGTAACAAACTTGGCTTCTTTATATGTATAGTTTATATCCAGTCACATTTCATGATCAATTGAATTTGACATAATATTTGATAATAATGATTAAACTAGACTGTATGTTACTGAATTTGGCCTGATTGGATTTTACTGCTACAAACAGGATTGATCTAATAATGTATTTCAATAAAACTGGAGAATAATTGTCTTGTAAAGCACCTTGTGATTACATTTGCTATCAGCTGGTGCTGTATAAACGAACTGAACTGATTTATTATATACTTGACTGCCTTTGTTTGAAGTTTGGCGTTCGATCAGAACCGTTTGCTGCATTTAAAACGTCCAGTTTAAACAGACAAACGGCTGTTAGTTTTAACACTTCAGTAAATTCATCCAGAAACAGAAACATCGACATAAGTGAGACCTGAGTTTATCACCGACTCACTTCCACAATGCCAGGAGGAAAAGCCTCGCTCCAATTATCCCTCCACTCACCCTGGTCTTTGAAACCTCCATTCTGGCTGATTATTTCAGAAAACAAAAGGAAGGAGATTTAATTTGTCCTTCTGCTGATTGTGCAGAAGATAGTTGAGAACAGACGGCAAGGAAGTGAAAACAGAGAACCTTTTCCTCCACTTGGTATGCTGGTAAACATAAATCAAGTGATCCTTTGACATAAGGTGCATTGGCTGTTGGAAAGTAAGGTGAGATATTTATTTTCCATACATGCATTCCTTATCCTCCACACGAACCTTCATTGTTTACATTTTGAGTTTATCTTAAGAACTAAATATTAATCTGAATGCATTCATCTGACCAATGGACTTTATTTTTCTAATTTCTGCGTTCGACCTTTTCATTTGCAGGTCTTGTTCTGCCTTGCGTTAGATGCTTTCCAATACATCGGCACATGCAGCCAGTATTTATGAACAGACAGCTGTCTGCTGCTCTGAAGGAGACAGAATGGAAATATTGAACCGGCTCATTCAGGGAGAACACAATGCCACCAACATAGCAGCAATTCATCAGGAAAAGTGCTTGATGGGCAGAGTCTTCACTCCACTTTCAATTTTTCATCACATATTTAGGACATGAAAGTGATTCTCCTTGTGAGGCGAAGGTGCACAGTCATCTGTATGAAAAGTGTTTATAGTAATGCAGAATGTCACCTGCTGCTGAAAGACAGTTTTTAAAAATAGACGTCTTGGTTGATTGGTAATGCCAGAGTGTTTTTAGGAGTCATATTGATTTGGGTGTAAAAATAAAGCTACTGTCTTGTTATCTGACTAAAAGGAGAACTTCACCTTTATTTATGAAATAGTCATAAAAACAAAACATGTAAAAGCTGAACAAGTGGAGAATAAATGACATGACAACAGAACATAACTGAACAAATACCTCAGATTTACTTTACCTGCTTTACTCCAGGTCACCCTAAATGTCTCTGCCAGAGTTTAATGTTGTGTTTATTTTACTCTGAAAGTCAGAACTTGGGGGTAAAAATGTTTTAGTTAACAAAGTCGGAGAAATCAGGATTTCAACATGGCGAAATCCCAAGTAGTTGTCATTCATAGTGCCTCTTTTGAGTCATTTTAAGCTGGACTTTCCGTATGCAAACACCACCTGTAAGTTGTTCAGATTAGATGTAACATTGATTTTATTTTACATTGATTTCTTGTGAAATAAGTTTGTTTTTGTGACCGTTTTTTTTTGTTGTAAGTGCGAGGAGCGGCCATATTGAAACTGGAAGTTGACCTTAAAAACATTCTTTGACTTTCTGAGTGGATCGTTCCACTTCAAGGAGGCGTTCCAGTTGATTTTTCCAGCTGGGAAGTTGGAATTTCAGAGTTTTCTCTCCAAATTGCACTTAAATACAACCTGATGGAGGAACTTTGATTCAAACGGTTACAAAATTCAAGGATATTTTACTAAGTAAAGCTAATAAATGCTACCTGTAGCAGTTCATAATTTTGCTTTCAAACAATATCTGTGTAGAATATTTGATTTTACTGCTAAATCAGTCAATCTGACATCAGGTTTGTGATTTATGTTTAGCTAGAATGAATCGTCTGAAGATTATGAGAAATTACAAAGTATAAATCTATTGTTCTCCAAACTACTTTTCATGTATTTACAGAGTAGAAATATAGATTATAAACCAACCAATAAACACAGAAAGTAGTAGGACCATTCATACTGTGTTTCATTCTGTTTGTCAATAAGGACGTCCTAAAAAACTTTAAAATAGTCCATGATTGGCTGTAATATTTAACACTGGTTCATGAGTTAAAGCTTGAATCCACTGAGATAATATTTAATAGCTTCAGCTTTATATTTTAATGAAATAGATTTTTTTAGTTCATATGTCTGAAGTGACACAATTTGACATTTTTGGTTATTGTCTCTGTCCAATAAATTAAACTTAGAAAATGTAACAGAATATATTTTTCCTGGCTGAAATGTGGCGTTACCCAAAGTCTGTCCTGATTGGTCGATGTCTTGATGCTTCATTCTGGTGCTTAAAGCTGAGCGCTCCATGAGGTTCCAAGATTTTCAATTTCTCCTCTGTGTCTCCTCTTGTTGTAAAATCAAATTTTCATTCTTCATAATAATTTTTAAACATTTCTGCTTCAAAATCAGTTGAAAATCAACACTAACCATTTCAGAAAAACTACAGCGCCAGCTAACAAGCTCACTGGGCATGCCTGTTTTTCTGATTCTCAATAAATGAGACTGTTAATTAATCACACAAACAAATACGTACAAATGAATAAATAAAGACGGATTCCAGGAGCTGCCTGCGCTGCTTATCTCTTCCCAGTGTCTCTGAGAAAACAGTGGGCGCTCTCATTAGGCACAGGGACGACATCTAGTGATTCATTACCTGCTTCATGCAAAACCCTGCTATTAAAACTCCAAAAGCCATTAGAGAAATCCATAATGAACCCCAGTAGCAGCAGGTGCACACAGGGGGCTGGCTCTGGGAGATGACACAAACAACCCCGCTACATGACAATGTGGAATCCTGCAGGCCATTAGCATCACTCTGCAGCTGGCGGATGGCATAAAGACGCTAACTGCTGCTTTTTAAAGTTAAGTCCGGCTCGCTTCATTTGCAGTTCTGTACATGTGAGTGGAGCTCTGTTTGTTGCCGTGGCATCGAGGTGTTAGTCAAACATGGCACGGCAGTATTGACTGCTGCCCGCACACTGAAAGGAGTTCAGAACAGGATCAGCTTAACATGCATTATGGAGGATCAATACTGGCTGCAGAACAGAGCAATGGGCTTAATATTGGTCTGGCTTCACTGCCAGCCTGTTTGGCCACTTAAAACTTCCCTTCCTCCTGCCTCAGAGACCAATAACAGCTGGAGGGGAGTTACTCTTCTGCACAAAAACAGATTGATCTGGTGTGAATTTGGTCCCAGGCTAAATAAATAAATATCTGGAGACCAGCCTGAACAAAAATCAGCAAACCTAAAACAGACAGCAGAGGAGAGACGGAGAGAAAATGTGCGTTTGGTCTCCTGGGTTTCAGCTCCTCGTCATTATAACCTTAGTCATACTTCAAACTTCCTTTGCTTTTATCTTTGACACACTCCATCTGCTTCTCATCATGTGAAACCCCAATATAAATACAGTACCAGGCCTGTGTGGTTTATAAGGCAATGCACAGCCCAAGTGCATGTTACTTCTTAGCATTCTTAGAAACATGCGCTGCGATATTAATGGCTTAAAACGACATATCAGGCAAGAACCGTCCACATAAAAATCATTTCCAGGAATATCTGGATACAGCTTGTGCTTTTGAACCACCTGAATCACATAAAGGTGCTTCTCAATAAGTTGTTGTAACTTAAATTAAAAAGCATAACTGAGTGATCTGTTCATTTTATATATGTTAATTTTTAATGATATCAAAAATGCAGTTTTGCTATTTTTATTGCAGAAATGTGAGACTAGTGACAATATCTCCGATTTCTTTAGGAGATATTGGAGATATTGTTTTTGCTTGAATTACTGCATCATAAATCCATGGAGCATGGAGGAGATCAGCCTGTTGCTCTGCTGAGGTGCTCAGGAAGCCCAGGTAGTTTTTAATATCAACCTTCATCTTATCTAATTATCAAACAAGTAATAAACATTACATTTTGTTAAATATTATCAAATTATTAGGCAAATGTACTTGAAATGTGTTGATAAATGTTCCAGTTACTGCTAGTCAGGAACTCAGTGTTTCGGTCGTGTTGCAGTTTTCTGGAGGTTTGTTCCAGATTAGAGGAGCATAAAAACTGAATGCTGCTTCTCCATGTTTGGTTTTCTCCGTAGGCCACAACAGAGCAATATCATGACATTTTATATATTTAAAATATCATTATTGTTTATCTTATGTAATTTCTAATTTCCAACCATCTAAATAACTGGAATCACTTAAAAAATGTTATTTATTACTAAGAAAACTTGTTGACCCTCCATTTCTGACTCAACATTCTGACTCTCGGACTGCAGAAATTTCAGTCAGTGGTGGCAGAGAGTGGATCACACTGAACCAGGTTCTGGTTCTGGTTCTGCTGGAAGTTTCTTCCTGTTAAAGGGGAGTTTTTCCTCTCCACTGTCACTGCATGCTCAGTATGAGGGACTGCTGCGATTGTCTACTCTTGCTCTGTCAATGTTGCAAGTCGATGACTCGATGTAATCTGCTGGGTTTCTTTAGAAACATTTTGAATAATTACCAGAGTTTACTGTTCTGATTGATAACTAGCACCAATTGATTGAAATGTTTTTTGGGGTTTTTTTACCTCGAGAAATAAAACTGAATTGCTTTAAAGAACACAACATCCACACTCACCTTCCAAGAGGAGATGACTTCCACACCAGCTGACCTGAACGTTCCCATCAAACCCAGAAGCAACAGAAAAGTGTTCATGCAATTGTCACACCTCTTGGTGAGAGTTTCCCTGCCTTCCGACAAACTACCCCGCATGGTGTGCGGGTAGTTAGAGGACGGATCCGTGGGGAGAGCGGCCTGGAAATGGAGTATGTCCTGGGTGGCAGTGATTGCCCTTCCACTGTGTACCTCTTCCCTTCTTCCGGGGTATGCAACCATGAAGTCAATCAGCACGACACCAGGACATCAATCATTCAAACTCCCTTTGGGGTGACCTGCTTGCTCCAGGAAAAAGCAGAAAAAAGCTGTATATATATTTCAAAGAATGGCAGTAGCAATGAGGTAGATTGTTCCAGCTCATTTCTGCTACAGGCTGCACAGTGCAAGTTACAACTGCATTGCATTTATCATTTTTAGTGTGGTTTTTAATCTCACGGCTCTCCCTTGTATTCAGTGATTCAAATGATGCATTCTTTTTAGTCCCTCATTTCTTCCATTTCCACTTTCTGCCAAAGGGAGAAAATAAAATTTTTCCTGGTCGATTATCCCACATCCAGTTTTGTATCCTCCTCCAAACAAATCTCCTGCTCCAAAGGGCCCTCGCCCCCATTAATAATTCCCTCTCTAATCTTCTCTTCCCATCTGATCAGGTCTTTTCTTCACAGCCTCTCTCCATTTCTCACCTGCCCAGAAACTCCATCAACACCTCCTCCCCTCCCTCTGTGCAAGGTTCACTGCTTTTGAAGTCCTGTTGTTAGCTTAAAATGAGTTTTAACAACTGTATAATCTGAAATAACATCGCCCTAGTCAATTCCTGAAAGGGTGGGTAGAGACTAAGAAGGGGTGAAAGAGAAGAAAGAGCATGTTCTGAGCTAATGCGTGTTCCCAGGACGTGTAATGTAATCATTTTTGTGGAAAGGGGCAGGAGAGTGTGTGCAGAAAATGGATGGATGAGAAGGTGAGCAGGGTGGTGAGAAAAGGGGAGGCAGATGGAGTTAATCTATTCAGAAACCTGTAGTTGCTCCTCTCAAACCATTCTGACAGGCAGGAGGGAGTTGGTCAACAGATCAAAATGATATTCTCATATGATTCTCACATTTCATTGGCAGATGGCAGGCATGTATTCCCACATGCTAAGGATGTAATACGTGATAAATGATCTATATACGGTAAATTCAGACTTTGTAGATGTAGTGGAACTTTATTGCCTTACAGAATGAAGAAGTTGGATTTAAAATATTCTATATATGAATTGTTGATGTGCCCGGAGTTTAAAAGTGCTGTGAGCTCGCATGCTTGGCTGGAAGTTCCTCTGATATTTAATTCATAATCATTATGCAACTCAGCACCGAGCTAGCCTTTGGTCGACCTCGGTATTCTTTGAAGATTTCATTATTAGAGATAGCAATCTCCCATGCTGCAGAGGAAAGAGGACCACAGTCTAATTCACTCTTCCATGACTCATCATTACACTCCAGAGCTTCGGAAAGTAGCTGCACCACCTCCTTACTGTCTTCATCATTACTAATCCCCATTTCCTTCTTCCTCTTCACCTAGCATTAAGTAGCCAGCCCTCCTCCCTCGCACCATTCCAGCCCTTGGTATTGGATGTCACTAACAGCACTTATTCACCCTACAACACGCTAAGAAGCCTGAGCTCCCTGGCTGGCAGTCCCTGGTGTGGTCAGAGTAGGAGGCCAATTGTGGCCAAGTCATTGATCGCAAGAAATAATGGATCTGGCGTTGGCTGATAATGCATGATGTAATTGTCAAAGGAGTTTAATTATATGCTTATTACAAGGCGCAGTGAGCATTCGCGCTCTCTTCCCATTTACGTCACACTCTGTGTGAAGGCCTCAGAAACTAAAGAGGGAAACATTTATTTCAGCAGAAAGAGTGAAGGTCTGCATACATTGTGCACATCGATAGAAAATAAAACATCTGGAGGAAACGGTTTGCTTTTATCACATTTCTAACATCACATGTTATCACATTATTTACGTTATTTAGAAAATGTTGAGACTCTTTGAAGCCAACAAGTTGAGTTATCAAAAAGCTGCATTTGATTCTTTAATATCACCTTTTACTTCATTCACAACATTTGGAAAATAGTTGAAACCAATGAAAAAACTAAAAACTTTCATCTAATCAGCTATATATTTCTATTTTCAAACTTTTGGCCTCATCTTTTGATATAGTTCAATGCCAATTTAAGTTAATCTATAAAGCACATTTAAAATAACCAAACTGTTGCACAACACAAGAGAATGAAGAGTTGATGATACTATTGGAATATCCAACATTACTGAAAAACATCTGTGTTCTCAATTCGAATTCAGTGGAGCTGACGTTGGTGGTGGAGTTCCACAGGGTTCAGAACTTGGTCCCGTACGATTTGATTAGTGAATTTTCCTATTTGGTGCAGTCATTAGACGCCACATGATCTCAACAGTCATACATAAATGTTTTTGATAGCCACTTTGGGAAAGTAGGCAACATAATTTGTTGCTTCTCGTCTGTGGAGCGCTGACTTTCAAGGGTTTTCTTAAAGCTGCTTCTCCATGCACAGCATAAAAACCTAAAATATCAAATTAATCCTCCTTCATAGATCAGGAATTTTGGAGAAATATTGATGGTGTTTCGGTAGGGAATGAGGGATATTAGACAACTCTACGTGTTAATGTCATATAAGTCCATCCCCAAAGGCTATCAACTGTTAACATATGTCTTTATACAAGATCAGCAACTGACTTTGAAGTAATTGTTAAGGTCCTGTTAATCTGAAACTTCAATCGTAACACCCAGTCGTCCTGCCCCCCCCTCCTCTCCCTCCAGGCCATGCTGAACCGTAATGCTGGCTTCATCGTGTGTCTGAGTGCATACGCTACACTGAGCAATGCTTTTCAATTACCTGCGCTGGAGCCCCAGACCGAAATACACAGCACATATTTTTGAAGCAAAATGCTTAGGTCAGAAGCAGCGAGAAATAAAATATACCCCGTGTCATTTAATTTGACAGTTGTCCTTTCCCAGCTGCTGAATAGAGGTCATCAAATGTAGAGCTGTCACTCTGTACACAATGCGCTTTACATGCACATTCAATACAGGCATGTTCATGAATCAAGATGTTTGTGCTGGGATTTAGATTTTAAGCAGTTTGCATTCATAAACAATAATATCCTGTATACATTATTTACGCTAGCAGGAAAACGGAACAATGTCTTTTATTACCGAATCATACGAGCCTTTGTGTTTTCTCAGCAACACATGCAGCCGTGGAAACCAGAGTGGCACATTTAAAGGCCACTTAGACACTTAAAATTTAAACTGATCATTAATTCATTTTAATTCAGAATATATGAATTTACTTATTTTTTCCAGCGATACAAAGATATTTTTAAGAAAATGTGATAGTAAATGTTTAGCATGAGGGGAAGTAAATATTAATATTTAAAAAGGACAGAGCTCAATGGCATTTTTCAAACATTCAACATCAGCACCAATTCCCCATTGGACATATTTAAAATCTTCTCAAAATCTTATTAGACAACTGCTTACATCTGTATTCATGGTCTCATCTGAATTTTCCACTGCTGATTAATTATGTGTAAGAGAGATATGTATCTGCTGTCATGTCCAGCATGCCTAGACCAGTTGTATCTGGGACTCAGATTGCTAAATAAATGTCATTAATCATGTTTTTGGGGTTGAGATGAAGAAAAGCAAAGTGCAGGAGGGGGTTAGCAGGAGAGGTGTTGTAAATCTCCTGGCGTCCGCCCATGTTGAGCGCCGCATTAATGAGCTTCAAGTAGGGAACAGAGGCTCTGGTCTGCTGCGTAATGGTGTCCTCCTGGAATACACCGCGATGTGTGTGTGTGTGTGTGTGTGTGTGTGTGTGTGTGTGTGTTTGCTACAGGGAGGAGGAGGGCTGGGATGCATGGGGTTGTTGTTAAGGGTGAAACAGGACGCCTCCGATCATTGACTCTGAATGCTGCAGGCGGCTGAATGTATCTGCCACATAACATCCAGCTGGGCAGACGGTTGGCAAACACTGCAAAACACTAAATCTGACGGGTAGTTTTGGTCTCGTTTCTAGTGCAAATATGTTGAAATACACTTCAAATAAAACAAAACTAACTTTCAAGTGACATTTCAGCAAGAAATAGCAGCTTGTTTAGACAAATAAATCCTTAAAATTGATGAACAATACTAGTAACCCTAATAACTAGTATTGTTCATCAATATTAAGGAATTACTAATTTAAAATAAGCTTCTATTTCTTGCTGAAAGTTACTTGTAAGTTAAGATATTTGCACTAGAAACAGACCAAAAATATTTGGTTAGATTTTGTGCTTTTGAAGTGTATTGAGACATTACCTGTATTTACAGGAACATCCCATTAAATGACAGATTCTTTAAGAATTTAATTTATTTATACATTTCAAATCATAAAGTGACAGTTAGACATTATGTTGATCCATTACAGAGAGATTAATGTTTACACATGCTGTGCTGATGATTATGGCTTACAGCCAATGAAACCCAAAACTTGTAAAACATGGTGGACTCTGATTTCTTAATGCAAAAATGATTTTGATCTGAAAAGTCGACTTCATTTGATCAGTGATCAGCAGTTGTAGCTCATATTCTGGATTAGCCTCAGAGTCCAGGCCCTTTCAGTTGCCTCCACACTCTTTAGTGGGCTTTGCTTCACAATCCTTACTCCTAATGTTCCTGAGATTTTCTCACTTTTTTCTACCACACTTTTTCCTTCCACTCAACTTTAAAAAAATATGCCTGAAACCATCACAGAACAATCTGATTCTTTAGCAATGTTCTTTTTGTAACAATGTCGTAGAAAACTGTCCGGCCAGAAGTTTAGCCCCTTACTTTAGTTAGCTGTAACAAGACCAGAACAAAACATTTTGCATTAAAAGTCACTTGCTTCGATTCTTAATCTTTAAAAATAAACTATTGAACATAAACATCTTTAATTTTTTTGAACTGATGACTGAAATAAGAAGACATTTTGAAGATGTTTTAATGAATCGAGATGCACCTGTGTGATATGACAGTGATTGTTCCCTGAAAACACAATCGACCCCACCTGACGGCTCATCTGATGGCTCTGTGGAGCGTCTGAGGCAAAACAAAAACCTCTCGTTTCCTCCCGAACATTAGTTTGGAGGTTACACCATGGTGCTATTTTGCAGCATTTAGTAATTAGGTAGAAATGCTCAGATCAAATATGGAACAACAAACACCAGCAGTTATCTTTTATAATCTCCTGTATGGAAATGAGTGTTTGATTTTCTCCTCATGCAAATGAGATTTTCAATTAACTAAAGAAAAAAAAAATCTGGGGCTTGGCAGAGCGTTCAGTGCTTGTCTATTGTGTCCTCCCCACACACAGAAATAAATTATGAATACCTAAATAGCATTTCACATTTGAGATAATTATAGTGCGGAGAGAGAGAATACAGAAGAGAAAGAGAGCATCTTTTAACATGCAAATAAAACACACCACTTTGTTTTTCCTTGCAAAGATCAATCATAATTGGGCAGGTACACACAATCACTGGGGTAATTTGATGACCCATTTTATTTTTGGATCACGCACCCCAAATCTCTCTGCTCCACTGCGACGTGTTCGGCTCTGCGTGCGTCGCATTCACTCACTGCAGGATAAGAAGAATACGGCTCATTATCAAAGGTTTGCAGCACACAGCCACGCTCACTACTGCAGGACGATACTCCATACCTTAATTCCTGCTCATATTCAACGTAATGTCAACTCATATTTTGCTTTCCCCTGGCTGCATTTTGAAGTCTGCATGCTTTTAAAATAAGGAAGGACACTCTGATCCCTAGTTGTTCTGAAATGCTGACTTCAGAGTTAAAGAGTTGAGAGCTGAAAGTGACTCATGACGGATGGTGGACTGTTCAATAATGCACCACAGAAAGCTTTAACATGAACCGCGAACACAAAAAAAACACGTACATAAATGCAGAAAGTGGATATTAAAAGAGCACAAAGTTTCAGCCTGATGCATGTTGGCTCTGTTGCTTCCTGCACACTCCCTCTGGGCTTTTTGAACATGACCCAAGATACAGGAGAGGTGTTGTTTGTCTAACGGAACATATTGGAGTGAAAAGATCATGGAGAGGTCTCGTGTTCAAATTCAAAGCCTTTTTCTTTAAAGCTTAATGCGTGACTGTCGCCGCATGTTTTCACACACGTCCTGAACGCAGCAGGAAGTTCAGTTCTGTGTCTCTGTGGGATTAGAAGTGCTAAAAGCAAAACCACTTCATGGAACCTGGCCTGAAGGAAGAGTCAGCATTGTTCGGATTGATTCAGTGAGTAAAACGCTTACAGTTATCAGTTTGGGTGCGTGTGTGTGTGTGCACAACAAAACAAGAGAGCTGGGATTGATATGAGAGCATCTGAGAGCTGCTGGATGTGTTTACCAGTGGATTTCCATCGTACAAAGGACTAATTCTGCAGGCTTTTGCACACAAGTATCAATCTTGTCTGACCCGGCCCGGAGCTGCGTCCTCCCCAAGGAGCCGCTCTCTCCTTCTTCTTCACTCTCCCCCTTATCCGTTTCCCTCCACTCTTTATTTCACCTTCTTCTTCGTTTTTTCATTTCCTTCTTGACTCTCCCTCCCATTTCTCCTCTCTCCTTCCATCTCTCTTCCTCTATCTGACCTCATCCCTCCTCTAAATCTCTGTCCTGTCAGGCGAAGCACCAGGAACGCGGAAGTTGTGAACTTGTGAGGAGTAAGATCAATAAAGCAAGGACAGGCTGAATGATCCGCCCAGAGACAATGCGTTTTGTGCAGGGGATGGACGCGTCGGGCCATAAATCCCACCATCTAGGATGTCTGCTGGGCACAGAGTGCTGCTCGTCATCATCTTCATCTGCTGGGAGCAGAGAATCACTGTAAACAGTTGCGTCAGACCTCCCATCACTGCCAGTGGAATGGATAAATCCACATTAGCCGGAGTGATGAAAGAGACTTTGATGCATGTTCGTAACTAAGTTGCATCAATGAAATATGAGTGGGTCGTGCCATATATGTCATGAAAACATACTGCAGACGGGTTTCATGTGAAGGAGGCTCATATCCCGCCTGAGATGATCTTTGAATGAGCTGCTGATGATAACAAGGAGTTACGACTGACAAGAAACAAAATCTGCATCCCGTCAGAAACGCACCATTGTGTTAACACGACCACAGTAATGCCTTGTTTACAACTGACTTTAGGTGACTCCACCTGAAGAGGAGCTCATTTGAGAATGAAGATTGACCTAATTAGAGCTCTGGGCTTTAATTAGCAGCTCATGTATATTTTCTACAAGTAGAACCACGTTACCTGCTTTGGATGCAACAATCAAACCTTTCTTCATTTTTAACTTTTCAAGGTTAGAGGTTAACTGGCTGGTATTTGGAACATAATCTGCAGCTCAGCAGAAACAACCCCAGACCAACATGCTGCCACTACTGTGTTTTAGCACAGCTTTACAGCTGACAAATGCACCTAAAAGTGCTTTCATTTCATCAGACCTTGTATGTATTTGTATGAACTCTCCTTCTGAACTCCATTCTGTCCAGAAATATGAAGAACAGAGCAGAATAAATAAGTATTAAATACCTAAATCCATATTTGCTGGAGAAAATCTGGAATAATTTTTCACCTTCCCAGGATTTGGTGGTTCAACCAAAATTAGGACGTCCAAATAAACCCTCAAAACATCTGAAGCACAGTAGGCCTCACTCTGCTCAGCTGAGGTCAGAGTTTATGATTCAACAATAAGAAAGACGCCTGGCTAAACAGTTGATTTATATGAAACCAATGCACAACATGTTATTTCAAGGCAGTTTACAAAAAACAGTCATTCCAGTCCAATCACATCCACTGCAGTCTTGTCATAAACCAGTGCATGAAGATAAAAAAGTTTTCTATCCATAAAGAAACCCAGCAGAGCATCGAGCCGTTGACTTACAGGATTCACTCCTCCTGGATGCAGCAACAATAGCCTGTGTTGTGTCCTTGACCTTACATTAATGCATCAAACTGATGATGCATGTAGCAACAGCGGAGAGAAAAAACTCTCCTCTAACAGGAAGAAACCTCCAGCGGAACCAGAACCAGAACCTGGCTCAGAACAGTCGGCCATCTGCTATGACCAGATTGAGATCCAGACAGACACACAAATGAGACAAAAGAACTGAAAAGGTCTGTTCAAAGAAAAGCAAAGTCAGTAGAAGTAGAGGGAGAATGATTAGTTGAAGGTCCCACAGCCAAACAGATCAGATGTAGCTTCTGAGAAGAGAAAAAAATGGAAAACGTCAAATTAACAGTTAAATAACAATCACAAATTGGAGAGTAGTAAAAAAAGAAATCAACAGAGCAAAGAAGTTAGTCAGTTTGTCCTGCAGCAGCATAGCTACAGATATCTGAGGATAAGCCAGCCTAGCTGTAAACTTTATCAAAGAGGAATGTTCCAAGGCCAGAAGCACCAAAAATAACAAAATGTCTGCTGTGGCTGAACTGAAACATTTCTGCAAAGAGTGAATCAGTGGAAACATTACTGTGTGTTTACTCATGTTATCTCTGGTAGTAGCTTTTCCTTCATGATCTGAAACATTCAGTTTGAACTCTGGAAAGGGGCAAATGCTTTTTTTTTTTTTTTTTACATCGCTGTTTGTTTACATCTACAACCTCTCAGAGCTCAAGCCCATTTCTGACCTTTTCTATGACTTCTTCTAAGAATCTGTGTTATTAGAGATGCTTCCTGATCTGCAGAGACATGACAAACATGTCAGTCAAAGTCAGAATACACAGAAATACACATGCCTGGGGTTAACAATCAATAACAGAAGGAGAAGCAACTTTTTGGTAGGAGTGTTTAATATGTATGTGTGGGTTAGCAGCAACCACAGAGAAAAAATGGTTTGTATTCCACACATAAATATCAGGCTGTTTGGTCCCATCCCAGCAGTCTTCATATTTCCTGGTGACATTATCAGCTGTCTCCATCGTGTGCAGCACGGGAAATAAATTGCCTTTTTGCCGGTGGTTCTGTGGCTGCAGACGGCAGGAGGAGCATTATAATATAAAACATGAATAAACAAAATCACTCATGAGCAAATGTGCAGGAGCATGGGGAGGTAATCTCCTTTAGGCATGGCCCTTGAAATTAACTCAAAGAATCTGCACATGAAACGTGTTAAGAAGATTAATCAAATATTTCTCCTCTTCTGAACGCCCCTACCCCCAACCGTCCTGCTTCTATTCAAACTTTTTTTTTCAGCCCCATTTTTCATTTAAACATTGTGATATTGACTTATTATTTTGCTTACTTGAGGAAGATTGCTTGGCCACAGGTGAATCAGAGTGAGGCAAAGGATAACGCTGTATGTGTGAAATTGCCATATCTATTTTGTAATGTGGCTTAGGGTGGCATGAGTGTCCCAGTTGCATGAGTTGTGCAGGGCAGAGAAAGAGTTATACGGCGGCAGTGGACTTGAATAAGCTAAAGAGCCGGCAAACTAGACAGATAATACTTTTAAACTTTATAAACTGTAATTGGAAAACTGCATGCAGAGGTGAAGGCAGAGGAAGGTTTGCATTGATACAATAGTGGGAATAAACCAGTTTTCTCTGTGAACTCGGGCCAAATGTTCACATATGCAGTGGATCCAAAAAGTGTATTTTACTGCCTGCTTTTTATGTAAAAAAAGAGTTCCTATTTGTATTTTCTCCATTAATGAGAGTCATATCTTGCACAATTTAAGAGAAAACAAACAAATCAGTTTGCTAAATCTTGATTGTTAGTCAGTTCTGTCATCCATTGATGTTTTTCCCCTGGTGAAGCTCTTCTTTGGTTGGTGTGGATTTACGCTTGGAATCACAGTGACTGAAGAATAGAAGTTGTTTTAGTTTCAGCTTTTTCGCTAAAACATTAGTATCTTGGGTCAAAATTGACTACGTTGGCTTCATTTGAAAATGGAGAAAAAAAAATAACATTTGAGTTCATCAAAGGTTCTTATTTTTTCAGACATATTGAGGAAACAGGAGACTGAGATCAAATCTAGAACACAAAGAGTTTTTTACCAGATCCTTCAACCTTCCTGTTGGTCTCTTGGCAGCATCCCTGACTGGTTTCTGTTTGGTGTTTTCTCAATATTTGATAAATGCCCAGTTTTATGCTCTAGTCCAATTCTTTATCCAGTTTCATTGTTGATAACTTTGTTTGAATTTTGTCCTTAAATGTCCAGGGGAAACTTTATTTTGAAGTTAATCAGATTTGTTTTAATTTATGGTTGTTGCCAAGAGAGCTGATGAATACTGTAACATAGGATCCATTCCCACCAGCCCTCTTTAGCCCACTTTAATCAAACTCTAGTTTGTTCTGCCTAGAAAGTCCGGTTTGTTTGGAGAGGTGTGAATGAGTCATTAAACTCTGAAACGATTGAAGTGAAGTCTGGTGTGTTTCAAATACATATGTGAACTCAAAGTGGACCGTAGACCGCTCCAAAAACAGGAAGTGGACTACAGCACAGGGCATTATGGGTAAATACAACCAAAGCAAATGTTTGTGTCTAGCGCAAAATAGCTGAAATCTCATGCTATTCCATTTTTCTACATTTTATAAGGAAGGATATTGGGCTCAGAGTTTTCTTCAGAAGTTTTTGTGTTGTTTTCTTCCGTGATTCTTTGTGCAGCGCCCCCACAGGCGAGGAGGGGAACAGGTTGCTCAAAGGGCTTGGTTGGTTTTGGTACAAATCCTGACCAAAGTGTTCACATGCTCACCAGCTTATAGCAACTTTTATGTTTTGTTTTCAGTTGGACAGCATTGGATATGCATAATTTTCTGTAATGAATCAATTTTTTTTAGAACATATAAAGCTGTCACTTTAACACCAGTGATTAAATCTTTAGCTCCACTGTAAAACTGTTAAAGATTTGTCTTAGTGATTTGAATCAAAATGTACTCCTCCTTTGACAGATCCTGGATCAGTCATTCTTGGCATATGATAATGCATCCTTGTCCCTGCTGTAAGAATTGTTGGATCAACATCCATCCCTGCACCTTGCACCCTGTTCCTGTCATGCATGAATTACAAGGCATGATGGAGGCTCTAGTTAAGAATGCAAGATCAGATGCCACTCACACATGCTTTATCAAAAAAGCCTGTCAAACATGAACTCAGGTAAATCACTCATCTGTCCATGTAATCATGCAAATTGCTGTTATACCTGATGTCCTGCAAACCTCCTGTCATTAAAACATGCATGTGTTTCCATACTTTACCCCCATGTCATGAACAACTAAAAATTCTTCAGTATATTGGAAAAACGCATAGATAACTTGACATTTCAGCTACAAATAACATATTTGAAAATCCATCTGAAGAAAGACCAAGGATGACAAAACACATTGCCAGAGGCTTCAGTTTCTTCTACAGTGACAGAACTTTGCAAGTCAAAGTCACAGCCAGACCTTGGAGTGTGTTTGAGCGGAGCGCATGGATATCGGTATGGAAGCGGCGCCGGGTGTGTGAAAGTCCCCAGTGACCAGAGTGTGTGTACTGCTGATCAGACGGTGGCCGGGGCGGCTCTGCAGTGACTGATGAGTTGGCAGTGGACCTTGGAGGTTTGGGTGATAGCCTTTCGGTGTGTGATTCACGGGAAGCTCCGTGTTCACTGACATCTTCTAGCACTGTGATTGAGTTCACAATCATGCACCATTCCTCTAACGTGTATACAACTCCCAGACCAATGGGAAAATCTTGGAATTTAAACCAAGATACTGTTGCTGTAAGAGTCATTCAACCAATATCACAGATGATTTTATCTTCAATGTTTCTTTATTTGTATTTTAGAAATAATTTCATTTCTAGTTGCACGTATCATGAAGGTCTACAGCTACCACCAAACAATATGTTTATATTGCTTGAAAATCATCTCAAAACAACAATACTATCATCTGTTGCAATAAATTCTGGGACAATCTGCCGTTGAGGAAAATTTGTTTTGGTGATGGGCCTAGAGCCGTGCTGACCGCCAGTCTGCCTGACTCCCAAACAGAAACAATGGCATATTACATAGTGAAGATTGCATTTAAAATTAGATTTATTCTAAAAGAATAAGAAAAAAAATCACAAAAAGAATCCAAATAAAACAATCTCTTTCTCTCACCTATAAATCTGCCCAAATGCCAATGTACACAAGATATGAGGTTTATTGATAAAATCCAGATTTGCAGCATCAACTCTCTGATCTACTTCACTTTGATAAACAAGAACAATAAAAAAAACAACATTTGGACTGGGAAGACGGTGGATAAAAGAAGCAAGAGGATAATAACAGAAGGACTCAACAACCTGAAGGCAAACCATTAATCCAGACAGCTACAAATGACTTGAGCTTTTGCTGTCAGATGTGAGAAATGCTGGTTGCATCAAATCTGCTGAAACGTAGTAACTATGGAGAGCAAAGCAGGTCCTGAAGAGGCAGATTACTGGTAAGAAGAAGGTTTGACATAATAACAAATCATTAAACACCACGATCGCAGGTTTCACTGCACGTTCTGGACCTTCAGACCGTACAATTGCAATGTCAAAAAAATTCAACAGAACGATTCTGAAGCAGAGGATTCTACTAAATAAATGCTTGAGGCAGAGCAAACAGAATGAAGAACAGAAGGAACCATAATGACGCATTCTCTGCTTAGTCTGATCATATTTTTCTGAGCTCCCAGTCGTAAATTTGCAAGAAGAATGCCTGCTGATAAAGATAATAACAATTTATTGGCACTTTTAATTTTAAAACATAAAAAAGAAACAATCCTGTAAAATATATTTATTTGAAAAGTGAAATGAGGGAAACATGGAGAATGACAGACCTAAAACCAGCTCTGGCCTCCAGGTTGATAAACTGATGGCAACTAACCAACTGGACGTTACTGACAGGCTAGAGATGGTAGGCATGGTAAACCAAAGTGATGGTGATTAAGTAAAGAAGGACTGGTGGACTTTTAAAATGAAAAGCACCAACCAGGGAATATAAATTCCTCGATGTTCATCTGGATAACAGACTGGACGAAGGGACAGAGCATCACCGTCTTCAATAACTCTTTAAAGAATCTGAATTAATCAGCTACCACATTTAATTTCCCTTTGTGATTATTAAAGCATTTTTGAATTTGAACAAATGAAAAAGAAGATTCTCAAAAGTCAAGCAAGAAGTTGCTGTGCTGTCAACCTCATCGTCATTCTGTTTGTCTGTCTGTATAATAACCGATGAGCTCATTGAACTGCTCTTCTAAGCACTTCCACAAAGTTGCGGCCGGCTGAACGTCTCCTCCTCGCCGGACTTCTAACAGAGCATTCGATAGCATGTAAGAAGCTGATTTTCACAAATAGCTCTATAATCCCTCACAGCCAGTAACAGGGTGACGTAACTGTTGCTGTTGGTGAATAACGAGGCAAGATGGAGGTGAGTCATCCCTTAGTGAGAATAGGGTATTAGCCAAAGACTTTAAGTAGATAAGCTTGTTTGGGCTAATGAATGGGCAGTTTCTGAGATGTCATCTGAGATTTCTCTCCCTCTCATCAACGGCAAAAGGACAAGCTGAGGAATGGCATACAAATGCACCGACATAAAGCCATTACAGCCAATAAAGAAAATAAGAAGCAATTAATTTGATGTTATTTGTTGTTCTGAGTCACTTGAAACTTTATTATGAACATATCAGGCATGACAAAATGACATCTCTCTGTGTTTGTTGTGCAGAGTAAAGGGATCCAGCTTGCATGACCGTCCAGTTACTGCTGCATTGTATCAAAGCACCACTATCAGCACAGGACCATTTGTTTTTCTCTACTGCGCCCTTATTAAGGGTGAAATTAGATGTGCTGGAAATGACTGAGGGCTGCATACTGAGCTGCTCATGTTGCTGGATCTGCAGAGAGAGATAGGAATCAGACAGAAACCAGCACACACTGTCCGTCCGTACCTCACATGTTCAACGTGAGAGCTTCTTGTCTTATCAGTCCTCCTGAAATGCTTTTCTAATTGAGGACATGCCTCGATGAAATGTGTGTAAATTGAGTGTAATTGCTTCTGCATGCATGGAAATGTTAATTTTTATCCATAATGGCTTTCAAAAGAAACATGTAAACTTGTTCCCTGCACTATGGATGGAGAAACAATAAATAACTTCAGCGCATACGAACACTTCTGATGTAAACCAAATGCAAATTTGAGATGGAAATGCTAAATCTCATCCCTTTGAGTGCCACAAGGGTAATCAAACACTAAGGCCTACTGTAGCCGCCCCATCTTATGTCTTCTCTCCAGAGAGTGGAAAGCGGACATAAAATGCCACATCAGAATACTTTTCTGAGGCAATGCACCCACTTGAGATGCTGACTGCTTGTGATAACTCCTGGGTTCAATGTCCCATAGGCAGAGCTTTGCGATAATCCATTCTCCATACAGATTTCTCTCACGGAAGCTGCTTTATCCCATTATCACAGGCATTATACAAATGTATACTGCTGTAATCCACACACTTAGAGCCAGATGCTTTTGGAGACAGTCATGTTTTCAATGACAAACAGCCCAGATACAGTAGAGCACAAACTGAAATGACTCGATGCATGCACATTAGAAAGGCTCTCTCAGCGACGTTCAAATTACGACTTATCCATGTTTCTATAAGTGCTAGCGTGTTGCCAAGCAGACGTTTTTATAAGCAAACTATTTTCAGAGAGAGATGTTGGTCTAGGCCGTATATGGGGGATGTTTAGCATATCCAAAGTCTCCAGCAGAGACAAACAGAGACACAAGCGGGTCATGGGGGATGGTTCCACCTCTGTGAACTCAGCAGGGGGCCGAGCTCCACATGTCATAACTAGATGTTCTGGGAGATAACAGTGGTCTGTCCCGGTGTACAGCGCTAGGCTCAAATAACGCAACAGGCAGCAACAGACTCTGTGTCATTGGACAAACACACAAAGCCGTATATGGATGTTCTTTAGGTCAGGTGACCTATGAAGGACAAAGAACGATACAAACTGTACCCTCGATAGCAATGAATTTTATGGCCAGACTGTGAAGGTAAAGATTCTGGTGCTGATATCAGATTGTGTTTATAAAGAACATAAATCAAACAGAATCAGACATGCATGCTGTCTGTATTAATTAAACTACTTGGTTAATCTGATGACCTACTTATCATAAACGCTTAAATGCTAATAACTCCTATGCTAAACACAGTTTACACAGCAAACACTGCACTGGATGTAGTTAGCGTTAGCATTAGCATGTAAGTCCTACCAATAAAATGCCTTATATTACAGAGTATCTGCTCTTGTTGCATCACCTGTCCAGACCTGTCAGGTCTCCTGGTTCTGCTCTGCATCCTAAGAACTAGAACCAAACATGGAGAAGCAGAGTTCAGCTTCTATGCACCACAAATCTGGAACAAACTTCCAGAAAACTGCAAATCAGCCAAAACACTGAGTTCCTTTAAATCTAGACTAAAACCACCACCAGGTTAGAGCTGCTTTTGAACCACAAAAAATGAAACATTGACCAACATTTTACTGGTTTATAGGTTTTCTTAGTTGTTAACCCCATGGTGTCTTTTATGAATCTGTATTTTTGTGTTTACGCAACGCAAAGCACTTTGAACTGCATTATTGCTGAAAATATGCTATACAAATAAACTTGATTAATCAATCAAGTTTATTTGTCTTGATTGTGTTTCTGGTGGTTAACCCACCAGAAACAGGTAAAACAATGGGTGAATGGAGTTGCATGCTGAGGTGAAGGAACTGTGGTTGTTGGTTTGCAGTTTTCTCAGGCGCCGCATTAATGGAGTCAAAGCGTCGCCCTCCATGTTTTGACAGGATCAGCATATCTGTGACGTGGCCGTCTGGTTTTTCTGGCATTGTGTGCCACATTGTCAAATGCAAACCAAAACATTGTCTAGTGTTTTTTTTTTTGTTTTTTTTTATGGAAACATGTCTTCCTACTCCATTTGAAAAAAAAAAAAAAAAAAAAAAAAAGGTGACAGGGACAAAAAATATTATCCAACAATATAAAATTATTGAAGCTCCTCCTAATTATAAATAACGATGCACACTGGTTCGGTTTGGATGTTTGGCGCTTTCTTGCAGGCATTAGTGGGAAGCTGAAGCTTGCCAAGTGATGGTAGAGCGTTCTGCTCCGCTGGATAGCGGCGTGCTGGGGGAGACATCATCGGCTGGCAGATGTGCACAGCTCACCACTCTCTGCCACCTCTGTAATTGACATCTGCATGTAGGAGAATGGCAGCAGCACCAGCCTGTGCCATGTTTTTGGGAAACAGGGCAGAGAATAAGCAGAGCACATCCGGAGAGGTTTACACAAGCCGTCTCTCTAATGCCTGTGAGTGCGCTGGCATTAATGGAACATATTATGCCTCAAATTATGGAATCATATACAGCAGCTGTTGAACCAATTTGGAATGTGGCGTCACAGCTAAAAAAAATCCCTCCAGGGAAGGACGTCTAGTTTTGGTTGGAAGTGGGATCTCTTCAGATGGAGTCTGTGACTGATTTCATGACTTTAGGTAAAAATCCTCCATTATTTCAGAAAGGATGAAGTCCTGCTTTGGAGGGTTGAAGGACAGAACTAATGCATGACGGAGGAATAAATAGAATAAGCCTTTCATGCATCGTGGTCACTACAATGGACAGCTACAGTATCTAAAGGCCATTTTCTTGTGCTTCTTTTGGATTTTTATGTCATAAATGCACACAGACCATTGAAGTGGACACTAATGCATCATAAAATACATTATCAACTACTGGCCATCAGCTGCAAATGCGAGAAATTATTTTTGTTAAATCCAATATGGCATGCCAACCGACCCGGTTCCTCCTTCTACTGTAGGCGACTCTTGCAGGTAAAATAAATATTGTGACATCAGATAACCCATAAAGAACAATACTACTGATGTATTTTTAAAATAACAACTTTGTATTTGGAGAAAATTACAATTGATCACCTAAAAAAATAAAATAAAAGGAAAAAAAAAATTTTACAAAAAAAAATTGGAAAAAAATCCTGACAAATTGGATCAAAATTCATGCATGAAAGAGACAAAGTAATCTGGGAAGTTTTACCGCACAGATTAAATCCAGTCATGATTTTTATGACTGGAGATTCGTTATTAACTCCAACTTTGAGACGGTCAAACACCAGACAAAAATAATAATCAGGATTATTTAAAATAACATTGAAATCATCTTTAATTTTCATGGTTGTGTAATAATTTTGGAAACAAACTGTTTATTTTTATTAGTGTATGTAAATGTCCGAGTTTGCATAAATTGCTGTCAGTGGACGAAATCCAGAAGGTCAAAGGTCGTACCAACACAGGTTCCTGCTTTTTTATGCTACCTGACTACTTTGACACCAGGGGAAATTCAGATTTCATAAAGTCAATCACATAATTTGAACACCAGATATTTTGTTTTGTAGAGTAAAAAATACTGACGAGCATGGAGGAACTAGTTTCTTGCAGAGGCTTAAAAGAAAAAATGAAAGCACAAAAAAAACTCTCTAAAAGTTATTGTGATTATTGTTCGAATATTAAGAAAATAAAAAAAAATAAACATTATCCTAAATGTTCTAAAAAATTAAAACTAGAGTGTTAGTGGAGAAAAGGTTAGAGTTTGTCATGTATGTAAACTTCTGGCTTCAGATGTTACACTGACTAGGATGATTCTGAATAGAACAGATTCATTTCTATTCAATCACATCCAGATTTCGTTTAAACAAATATTACAATATTTCAACACTGAGCCATAAAATATCTGATTTCCATGATTTTTAAGGAACATCAAGAAAGACTTTAAAAAACCTAAGACTTAATATTATAATCGATGTTGACAGTAAAATATTTTTTTATGTAAAAATTGTTAATACATAAGAAAATGTGTCCATAAAAGAGAAAATCTGTGTTTAATAAAAGGTTCTTTCTGCCCTCACAGAGAACAGAGTTTATGTTAACATCCCTGCAAAACAAACAAATCAAAAACATATCATCAAAACCTCCAGGCGGTTTTTTTCTTTGCTACAAACTGTTGAAAAGGACGACATGATTCTTCATCATATCCTGAATTTTTGCACACACACTGGACAAAATTAACTCTACCTTTAACTGGGTTTAAGTACAGCCGCCGTAACTAATCAGATTTCTGCGACGGAGAGGCTCCATGGAGACTTCCAGTGGCATTTGGGGTTAATGAGTGTCTTGCACAGCCTCCTCGTAGCTATTTCATACCTTGGGGATTTGAATAATTCCCCATTGATAGTTTCTAAATCTCAAATGAGAGGATTAATCAAAAGCAGAGAAACTAAAGCTGATGGGGGAGAGACAGGAAGTGGATGAAGAAGTCCAATTTAGGAGGAAGAGGACCGGTTACAGGCCGTGACAACGTGCCTCGTTGTTTCATGGGCTGGTGGAGATCTGCATGTTAGTCAGTGTCTGACCTTTAGAGCTCCAGTTGTTTTGCATTTTTAATTAAAAGATAGCTTTGCTACAGCTGTCATTTCTATAAAGATATCTCATTGCATCATGCTATTATTCACACATTAATAGCATTCACATGCAGGTTATTCCTTATTACGTTGTTCTGAAATATCGAACAGTTTCTATGAAAGTTTTCCTTATTTTAAGAACAAAGTAGAAAAGGAATGTTTTATAAAAACATATTTTCCTGTGAACATTTTCAAATTTAAACTTTCTGTTGATATTTACAAAAATCCTAAAAATATTGACATTCATTGAACTATTTTCTGTTAAAACCACAAACATCAGCATTGTTTTATTGGTGTTTTATGTGAAACATCAACACAAAGTAATTCATAAATGTTATGGAGAAATCCACCATTTGTCAGTTTAATCCATCTAGAGCAGCGGTGATCAAAATGCAGCTTGTGGCTCTTTGAGGGATTCTAACAGCCTTTATTTATCTCCTCTGCACAAAATTGATTTAATCAATGAATCTATTTCATTATTTGTGTTGATTTGAGTTTAAACCAGGATGATAAGTTTATTTATTCAGCTTTAAGATGTTTTTCTCGTCACTCTCTTTCTCTCTGAGGTCACCTGGTCATGCGTTGCCATGGTAGCGAGCCCAGTGCTGAGCTGGTGTGTTCAATCAGCCTCACTGGGAGAAACCATGTTGACTGGAGGGGATTGAATGTGTTTGGGCTTTCGTTATTTCCTATCTTGGAACTAGAGTTGTTACATTTGAATTTAAATAAGTAAATAATGTTTATGTTTTTCAGAGATTTAATTTAGTCAAGGGAGTGTATGCATATACAAATGTGAATTTTGTGTCCACCCCCTTTAATTAGCAGTGGAACAGGCTGTGATGCTTTAAAAGCTGGGCTGTGTGACTGGTCAGTTTCTCCTTTTGGTAGAAAAACGGGGAATCCATGTCACTTTGCTGATAAAAATCCAAAAAGTTTTTAACTTCACACTCAAACCTACACATCCAACCACAATTCAAGAATGAAACAAATATGGCCTTCAAGTAAAATGGAAACATTTAAACTATTGTAAAATAATTGAGAGACTGTAATTCTTTCAGGATCGCATCTATCCAGTGACTTTTCCTGAAAACCAGACCGTGGTGAACCCCAATCTGTTCGTTCACCTTGACTAAATACAGAACAATGAGTCCTGTTGCTGATGAAAAAATAGTTTTTATTCTATAATTTTAAGTTGAGTTAAAATTAATTTTCAGACTGGATGCCTTTTTTTCTTAAATAATTAACCCTTTGAGAGCTTTTGGATCTTTGACGTACACATTTCTTTTCTACAAAATAAATCTGACTACTTTTATTGGTTGAATTAAAAAAAAAAGCATGCCAAGTTTGTTTTTGAGTAATAGGAAAGAAAATATTTTTTGGCTCTTAAGCACTTTTGTTTTGATGACAAGAGCTCAAGTCCAGTCCTGGAGAACTGCTGTCCTCAACTCTTAGATGCATTCTCAGTCTCCTCTAACCAGAGCGACTCTTGAAGTGCAGAAATCATTCTGGAAAACACTGCAAACAATATATGGCAACATGTAAACAAATATCATACAGATTTATTTGCATTCTCTGTCTACCTCCCTGCATCCTTCATGTTAAACAAGTGGATTGATTATGCACAGCAGGGCTGCAGAGGAGCCGTGTCAGACTTGTCTGTGCCGCACCGCCTCTGGTTTCTACGTTCCCTTTGGATAAATCTTTTACATCAGTTCACTTACTGATGAGGCATGAATGCATACGGAGAAATCTGTTCAGACATGATTTATTCTAATATTCACTCTGGGATCAGCTATTGCACTCCTGCAGAATGGGTCACTGAATTAGAAAATGAATGCAAAGGCTCTAATTTGAAATCTATTTGCAAATTCTGGCCTGTGGGATAAAGAGATGGTGAGCACATGTAGACGTCCTTCCAGTGTGACTTCAACTTGCCCTAAACTGGAAACCAGTCACCTGGTTGTGTCGCGCTCTCTCAGGAACACTTTGCTGCTGTGAGGGAACTCAAATTACGCTGCGGCAAACGCACGTCCCTTATAGAAATGAGCAAACACAAGTGGTGTGAGGTCAGCAAGTGTGTGGCACGCCTGAGGCTACTTATGTTCTGGATTTCCTGGGCTTCATTTCCATGGATCATTTAATACTTTACCTCATCTACTTTTGGGAATATATCAGTGGAAGCTCCGCCTGGCAGTAGCTGCTGGCAGCGACCCCTACTCAGCCTGGGAGTTTCTCAATTAAACTTCCCATCATACTTTGTAATCAAAACAGGATTTTAAACGGCTACTTTGTAATATTACACGGGTGTTGCAGTTAATGTCAAGACCAGCCGTCATCCAAACAGCTGCTTGACGTGCAGCATGTGAGGAGTAAGAAATGATGACAGATCGTCAACTCTTTTGTTTGAGGCTGTTCCCAGAAGATGAGCTCCCTGGTGACGTGTCATATCTGCTGGCAGACAGGCCAAGACCTCACAACCTTGTCTGACAGGTTAGATCTGGATAGCTGCTCTTTCACATGGCCTTTTGTCTTCTGTTGTCATCAGTGTCTACTCCACTTTGATGTTTCATACAGTTTGGGACTGCAGTGTTTTTTTTAAGCCAGAGATTTGCTCACTGTTCTTCCCTTAAACAAAAAGAATAAGTTGTAGTTTTATCTGCAGGAAACTTTTCACTCATATGTCAAAATAACTTTTATTTTTCAAAGTGATAACATCAATGATGTTTATGCAAATGTTAACAATGTGCTGAATAATGCTTGTACATTGGGATCAGGGGTGGAGATCAGGAGAAGACGTCATTGAGGCAGTGTTGGTTGTCATCATCTAACATAGTGTTACATATTCAAACATATTTTGACCATCTAAGAATATTTCAATGCTCTGAGCGCCCCCAAGTGGCCAGATAATTGAGACAAATTAATCAGAAAGTAGGTCATGCTGCCAGTTTTACTTTCAAGCATCTGCGGCCTGAGGTGAGAAAATCTTCTTCGGTGCAGAAGGAGCATGTGCATGGGGTTAACATTGGAGACACAACACAATATAATAGAGTTTGATTTAAAATTTTGACCGTGTGAAATGGATTTTATGATTTAAGTGTTTTCTAACGCTGTAATCTCAGTCTGCAACTGTGTTTTAATGCACTAGTATTTAATATGAAATTAAAACAATATTTTAACTTCTTTAAATATATAAAAAGTGTTAGCAGATGGTGTGTTTTTGTTTTAAACTAAAGCTGTTAGATCAAGAGATTTTATTGAAGTTTTTGCATATATATGATTGAGGTATTTTTGCTCACCTTTACTATCATCATCACACTCATTATCTTTCATAACATTTTAATAAACTACTGGATTGCTGTGATATGAGCAGATTGGATGGAATGCATCAGAGAATATCAGTGACTGATATTCATTTGAACAGCAGTTTGAACAACTGTGTACAAAACCAGAAAATTCACACACATGATTATTTCTTTAAAGCTATGATGCTGAGAAATGAAGCCTTTGTGAAGATGTCACAAATTATTCTGAGCTCCTCAAAAGAGAAACTCCAAAAGCTGAGATACATTTTCCTTTAGAGTGTCAAAGCCGCTCAGCTCTCAGACACAGATGAGTTACAAGAAAATGCTCTCAAACTTTCTCAGAATCATAACTGCAAGGTTACATCTGTTGTAAAGATGGAATAAAGGGAGACACTAACTTTCTGTTTAAGTAGTTCAGTAGTGACTTTAGAAATGACTCTAGAGAGTTATTTTACATATTAGTTATGTTAAAAGTTATATCATTAAAACTATATTACACTGTTGAAGAGAAAATGCTTTTTAGCCAAAATGCTAAGAGTCATGTGAGGAAGACGGCGCAGCTGTACTCGCCGCACATTAATGGTTTTTAAAAAAAACATAACGTGAGGAAAACAGGAGACCACAATGATGTGTTTGGAGACAAACCAGGAGTGATTAAGAGGATGTTAATACAGTTATGAGCCACAAAACCATGAAGGTTGAGCTGACGGAGCAGCTGGAGTTTTCATTATTGTGAGAGACGAAATTAGTGTTTTGAAGGAAACAGTAAAGTTCTGAGAATGATTATTCTCCTTTAGCGTAATAAGACTGAAGAGGGAATAGATTGTTAACAGAGCTGCTAACCAGGACAGCTAAGCTAACACTTGACTCAGACCTGGAAGCTAAGAGGTGCTGGTTTGGAATCAGGAGAGTTTATTGATTCTGACGTTTTTGTTTTTATTCACATTATTGCTTAATGTTCCCACAAAACCTGTAGCAGTTCAACACATATTTCAAACAAAACAAACAAGTAAGCTGGAAAAACATGTTTGTGGAAGATAAAGAAAAAATCCCAGTCCTTCCATCTCTAATAAGTTAGATTTTTTTAAATATATTTTTCTAAACTCACCAAAATTTTAAATGTGTTTATTGTATTTGTTCCTGCTCATTTATATTTGTTTTGTAGGGGAACGCTGGGAGAAGATGATAAATTGACAAACCTTTTAGAGTACTTCTAAAATCATGTGTGTAGACAAACATTATTTTTTTCATTTATGACTGTATTTTCACTTAAGTAATACAAGAATCATTTCTTGATAACTGGTAATCAAAAGCAGAGTGGCTGGGTCTGAAATAATGAGATCCTGTTTTCTGTTCTTCTTACTTTTGACTTTCAATGATAATTCTTAGCAGTGAGACAGAATGATGAATATATTTAGATAATTTTCCAGCAGGAGAGGAAAAAGAAACCGACAAACAGCAGCTGCTTCCTTGAGTCTGTTTAAAAGTTGCTGTGTGCTTTGCCCTGTTTTGAGAGAGCAAGCGGGAACTCTAGATCCACCGCTGGCATCTCTGCAATGAGAACAGAAGATAAATGAGAGATGGACAATTGGAAAAATTTGTTGGAATGTCATTCAAATTTAAAAATAAAAGGCAGAGCAAATCAGCTATCCAGTTTGTTCTACAAAAAAAAAAAAAGAGACGGACTACATCAGGCCTTCCTAAGCCAACATTTTTATAAAGCTTACAGTGGGAACAGCAGCTGTGATGTGAACTGGTGAAGCGGTTCAAGGTGAAGGGGTTCAAGGTGAAGGGGTTCAAGGTGAAGCGGTTCAAGGTGAAGCGGTTCAAGGTGAAGCGGTTCAAGGTGAAGGGGTTCAAGGTGAAGCGGTTCAAGGTGAAGGGGTTCAAGGTGAAGGGGTTCAAGGTGAAGCGGTTCAAGGTGAAGCGGTTCAAGGTGAAGCGGTTCAAGGTGAAGGGGTTCAAGGTGAAGCGGTTCAAGGTGAAGGGGTTCAAGGTGAAGGGGTTCAAGGTGAAGCGGTTCAAGGTGAAGCGGTTCAAGGTGAAGCGGTTCAAGGTGAAGCGGTTCAAGGTGAAGCGGTTCAAGGTGAAGGGGTTCAAGGTGAAGGGGTTCAAGGTGAAGCGGTTCACGGTGAAGGCGTGACTGACTGCATTTCCATTGACCATATAATTGCACAAATTGGACTTACGAAAACAAATTTTGGTAAGTCCGTAAGTTTCATAAATGGAAACATACCAATTTTGAGTTTGAGAAAAACTCAGGCATTTTGATAAAAAGTCTTTCTGCCAGGATGAGACAATATTTCAGCTGCATCAAAATTTGTGTATTTCGCAAAACTGTAATGGAAACAAGTTTTTTGTTCACACAACATGTTAACAGGATGCAGGAAGATGATGGTGCGCCGTGATTAATGACTTATTCTTGCAAGCAAATGTTTTCACATGTGATTTTAATCGTTTCTTATTTAATAGAAACACAATTGCAAAATTTAGATTTTTGTGGATTTTACAGGAATATCGACAAAGTTTTGCACACATTTGTACTAAAAATGAAAAGTCCTTTCTTTGCCATGAAGTCAAAGGTAGTTGAATATGTGATAACACGTTGACTAACATTACGTTTCTATATTATTTTGAATCAGAAACCAGCATTTACCCATTTCTTGGGCTAATATAAAACCTGACTGATGGTGTTTAGGTTTTCTGTGCTGCTGTGGCTTTCACTTCTGTTCCACATTTCATATCTTGTGATTGGCTGCTAGACAGTGCATAATACAGATATGATATCTAGGTCACCATTGTCCCAATATGGAAGACAAGTTTGCCGCATGATAACCAGTAATCCACTTTGCTCTGGCTCCGGCCTGACCGCTGACCCCTGCTGACCTCGGAATTGATTTTGCGCATGAATTGAAAGCCGTCTCAGATTAAGCCGAAATATCAGAACGGAAAGACGACGGGCGGGAGAGAGAGGAGCAAAAGGAGACGGAGGAGGAGCAGAAGCAAAGTGATATTGGGGATTTGTGAAAGGCTGTATTTAGCCAGAGGAAAGATAGATGGCTACAATGACTTACTTTGATGGAGCATCTGTAGAATAGCAGGACAAAATGACGAAGGCCTTGTGAAAATCTGTAATTTAATAGCCTAATTTCCTGCCTGGCCTGGCAGAAATAGCTGCCTGACACTGACAGCTGATGAAAATGCACCAAAATTTGATTCTTTCTCCCAAGTGATGAACAAGTTCAGACCAATCTCTTACTATGAAAAGTCCCGCTGGCAACAGACAGTGTGTGTGTGTGTGTGTGTGTGTGTGTGTGTGTGTGTGTGTGTGTGTGTGTGTGTGTGTGTATGGAAAAAATCCAAATATCCTGGCTGCGGTGGCTCCTTCCTCAGGGCTAATGACAAATTTAGTGATAATCGTCATGTTTTAATTGATGTTTCTGCACCACTGACTTAAACCACCAGTGGATTGCAACAAGGGGGAAGATCTGAGTAGTTCTGCATCTGCATGGCTTCCTCTTTCTCTTCTCTTTTTCTGTGTTTATTGTTGCACCTCAGATCTGTTGAGACCCCCAGGCTATGAAGCACTCCTCTGGTCACAGACTTCTTCAAAAGCTCTTACTCACAACATGAAGTTTAGAGCACAAACTATCCAGTCCCCACACATCGCCTGCTGAACAAGGCAAAAATAAATACTAAACCAACAGTAAACTGGTTTGATGGGCCAGTGAACCCTCCTCAGTCTTAACCTTGCTTCTGAGATGAGGTCAGTTAATGTATTTATAACCTGCTGATATGTGTAGAGGGAAGAGATGAGGCTGGATTTCTTCACTTGCCCTGAAAAGCTACAAAATCAAAGCAGCATCATTTTCAGGAAGTAGCAGAAAAGTAAACAAATTCATGTTTAGAACAATATCTATTAACCATATTTTACTCTGGTTATTCAGTTAATTAGTGCCCAGTAGATCTGGAGATTCATGACATGATGTTATGCATGGCACAGCTTTGAAGTGTTTCCCCTTTTATCTGACTGACTAAATATTTTCTGTGACGCTCAATGGCTTCTTTTCTTCTACTGTGGAGTGCCACAAGTCTCTTTGCTCGGTTGTTTGTTTTTTTCCTTATTTATGTTGCTACTTCTATCAGTCATAACCCAACCCATGGTCAGATTCCATCTCTATGCAGATGACTTGCAGATTTATTTACCATTAAAACCAGGACACATTAATCCACAATGTTCCCACTTTGTATTGCATCTCTTCAATCAGTGGTTTAGCCAAAACTTTGGCTAAACCACCAAAACTTTGGCTAAACCACGCTCCAATTATTAAATGTCCCTTACTAACAGGGACAGTTAACTCTAACTGTCAATGCTCAGAGGAAAAATCACATGAAGTTGGGGAAAAAAACAGCTGTAAAACAATGGCTGCTGGAAAAGACAAGTGTCTTGTTGTTGAATTTCCATTCAGAAACCACTGGCTGCATTATTGTTGGTTGTGCAGGAGGCTCCACTTCTGCTTTTAAAAGCTGTAAAGTTGCATACATCTGTTTTCAGCTAGTTTCATGTGTGAGTGTAAATGTTGAATTTGGGGGCGTGGCCAGCAGCAGCTTCTTTGGATATAAAATAAAAAGATGTCGTAAAACAGCTCAAATTAGGCAGAACTGAACAAACTGAAATCTCATGATCTAAGAATGATTTTGTGCAAAAAATGAAATGAACATGTTTTTTGTAGCCCATAGATCTATCCTAACCTGCTCAAAGAAGCATAATAGGTCACCTTTAGGTTTTATTTTTCTTTTAAAAATAGAAAAAGGTTTGAAATCTCACTGTAAAAATATTAAATTTTGATATAAAAATATGTAAAAACCCTTAACTGTTATAAAGAAGATTCCTATCTCCAAGTATAATCTCTAAATTGGACAATCCTGCCACTTTCCATCCCACAGATGAATCTTACTACATGTGTGAACTATCTCTTGTCATTGTTTGTGTTAAAAAACCTCTTCAGTGTGACAGAGAATGTAACACTTTCAATACTTCACATCCAGACACATTGACTGCTCAGCAACAAACAGTAAACTCTCTATATATGTAAATCAGATCAATAAGATATCCATACAAACGGCCTGCAGCTGTGTGTTGCCATCAAGCAGCTCACCTAATGTAATAAGGAACATCAATAGTTGATTTTCAAACCTAGTGGTGCGGAGACACAAAACGAAGATGATGAGATTAGCACAGCTTGCCGTCAACGCTCAACTCCATTTTATAAACAGGGACAATTAACACAGACTGTCATTATACAGAGGACAATGACACGAAGTTGGAAAAAAACAGACTAATAACTGCTCTGCATGAGTCAAATTATGTGGCATTAAAAAGAAAGATTTCTATTTGTATGTCAGAGACAGCACTGACATTTGGACATTTGGATATGATAATTAATGATGATAAACTGAAACGCTCCGGTCTGCAGACAGAAGGCTGCAGCGGCTTATGCATCCGTTGCATGTTATTCTTCAGACAGGCATAATAATGCGGCTTGACAATCGCCGCCACAATATGAGAACACAACGTTAGCAGGTGTGCTGTCTGGTGAAAACACCTCCATTAATGGTACATCCTGAGATATGTTCCCTGAGGTGGATTAAGCCCCGTATTAACTAATGAGCTTTTTGCTTGGATGCGACACAATTTTCACTGAATCAAAACAGAAGAAAAATGATTTTCACAATCAGATGCTGACGCTGTGACACAACAACATTAATTCAGCCGTTTAGCTTAGATGCAGTCGGTATTTACTCTTGAATGAAGAATGTTGAACATGTCTGTTATTTTCAGTGTTCATCTATAATTTTTAAGTCCTAATTACAGCTTACAGCTGTCACCTCCATTAGTGCATGCCATGTATACAATTACCATGCAGGTGTTTACATTTTCATTATGCAAAATTAGCAGAAAAACTACTGGTTACTTTCCAATGCCTCACTTTAATGAACCCTTCACTTGCATCAAATTACTGTTGAAATGTTCATTTTCTCAGTTCAGTTTAGTTGAGGAGTAAAAGCTGCTTTTCAAAGTATCTACAGTCCAAACTCAGTGTAAATAAAGGCCTTGAATTCTTCATGCTGGTGGCTGGAAAATAAGTTTTGTTGAGTCCTAAAGCAGTTCTTTTGGATCGTTAAAAGTTCTCTGATGACCTCAGACTACGACAGGAAGTCTATTGGTGAACAAAATCATAAATGTATGGATTTATTCGATTCACTACAAGTATCACAAAATTCTTTATGTGACAAACAGATCCAATTTAGATCCAGACCTTTGTAACAGGATTAAACCAACATAATCTAATTTCAAGGACAGATTGACATTTGGTTACACTTAGCGGTGTGGAATTTGTCCCCTTGCAGATTACATCTGTTTTCGTCTTTTTCGCCACTGGAACGTTTCAGTATCCTGTACACTCATAAAAATGCATCAGAGTGAATGATGGCGGCATCGTGTTATCGGGTTACGGATTGCAATCTGTCCCTGTTGTCGTTTAAAACCGAGAGGCTGCTGTTAAATTCTTAATTTAGTGGTTTTCGTACTGGTGAAAAATGCTAGAAATGATCTTATTGCTCTGTGCACCATGAGTTACACACTGCAGACAGAAATTAAACAGTTAGCTCCTAATACTTCTCAATACTTTGTGTATGTCTAATTTAAAACATCATCTTACTAACAAATCTGGCTTGTATTTAGCCTGTTTTTATTTCATTGGAATAGAAATAACAGAAAATGTGTAATTACATGAATGTACTGCTAATCACTCTGATTTTTCAACATCATTTTTCATATTTAGAAACATTCTGTGTCAAAGAGTTGATGAAAAATATGACTGCCTCAAGTATTCACAGATTTTAGCTGTTATTGTGGTCACTATAACACAATATCAGTTCAGTTTATTTATTCAGAAAAATGTCATCTCAGACAGAAAGTCATCAATCTAATCAAACATACATCACAATAGATAGTCAAGATTGGTTTAATATTTAAATTTGCTTTAAAAGGAAAGCCAGCAGACTGCATTGAGTCACTGACAGTAACCCTTCACACTGAGCCTGCATGTGGTGACAGTGGAGAGGAAAAACTCCCCTTTAGCAGGAATAAACTTCCAGCAGAACCAGAACCTGGTTCAGTACCAGCAGCAAACTGCAACAAAAGACTGGAACAGATACACACAAAAAATGGAAGCACTGACCCAGGAGTACTTTCTATGTTAACAAAAAGTAAAAAGATCAGTGAAGGTTTAGTTGTTGTTCAGTAGCATCGTCTCAGCCGAAGCTCTCCAGCAGGTGCAGCTTCTGCAGAGAGAACAAAACTGGGACTAAAGTTAACACTTAAAACAACAGAAAATGATACAAATCAAAGAGTAGGAGAAGAAGAAACAGCATTCTAGATATACAAACACAAGCTTATCAAGTATTTTTGTTTAGTTTCTAGTGCAAATATCTCATCACATGTGGAATAAGGCAAAATTAACTTAAATGTACTTTTTTAGCAAGACATAGCAGCTTGTTATAAGTAAATAATTACTTAACATTGATGAAAAATACTTGTTTCATTGGTAGATTGTTTCACTCATAATATGGAAAAAATGTTAGACTTGAAATAATCTGACAAAGGAGCTAGTTCTTTTTCATCATTATAAAGGAATTATTTACTTTTAACAAAGTGCTTTGTCTTGCTGAGAAGTTACTTCTAAGTTAGTTTTCTCTATCAGCTGAAAGACATTTGCACTACAAACTAGACAAAAATACTTGGTAAGATTCTGTGTTTTTGCAATTTATTTTTTATTACTATTTGTCGCCTCTTGAGAATAAAATAATACTTTTAACACATCTAAATCACATTTCAAGAAAACTGTAATAATATTACAATGCATTATAATTTTTCACACAATGTCTTTATATTTTCATATTATTTCATTTCTACACCACATCTTCTACTGTATGAGTTAAGCTCACACCAGGGTGTGTTCATACGCCTCACTTCCTGTACGGCCGGCGGCGTTTGGTCTCTTTTACGAGGGAAAGGTGTCTGAAGGAGATGAAGCTCTCAGGCCCGCTCGCTCACTATCCCTCTCTGGGTTGAATTTAGATTAGTCAGAGCATGATGACTCAGCCATTTGTTACTGACACAGTAACAGCCTTCAACAGGCACCAGGTGAACCAATAAAATCTCAGCTTTGGTGTCCTCAGGCCAACAGAAACACAATTTATCTACAAACAGCAAGTGTAAGGGGGGAAAAATCCTCTGTGAAACATCCCACCAGAGGGGTGTATCAGTTTCTGTATCTTATTGAATAAATCTGCCACCTCCACTCCAGCCAGTTACATATATTAAAAATGACCCTTAAAGAAAAAACACATGCATTTCATGATGGAGGGAGAGACCCAGCAGCAATGATGGAGAATAAACTTAGTTTAAAATTAAATATGTGCAAGGCTACTAACTGTGAGTTAGTAGCATTGTCTGCCTTTATTGTGTTTGGTAATGTGTTTTTGAAGCGCTGTTATTGCTATTCATGGTTTTCAGGCAGTAGCAAATGGCTCCCTTTGCCCATGTATAATAATTGAGAGGCCTGAGGAAGATTACTCCAGCATAGAAATAAAACAGATCTGGAAGAAAATGGCTAGAAAAGTGAGGGTGGGGGGAGAGAGCAGTGGAGAAAATGTTTGGATAACGTTCAGCCACATGTCTGCAATTCATAATTAACATTTTAGGACCTTCAGAAAGCTACGGGTGTGTGGTTCGTGCCAGCAGAATTATTCCTTTTCACGAGCAGATGTGACTTTTTACTGTTCCATTATGTTTATTTACATGTTTTTGTCGGTGCCAGCCATGTAAGAGCCAATGTGAGGAAATACGTGCGACTAAACAAGCATGCACTCTGCTAGCAGGGGGACGCCGCAGTCCATAAATACGTGGATGTTAAACACCTATCCTGCTGCGGGAACAAGTGAAAACAACTTATTAACATTTGATTTATTTATCAGTTTTGCTCATTAACTCAGCAGTCTAAAAATGAAAACATCATTGATAAAGATGTTACGTTATTATTTGAGCATTTCAAAAGCATTTATTTCCTTACTTTGAGTAGGCCTTTTTTGTTGCTTAATCATACATTTGGTTTAGCAACAAAATGTTAAACCATTAGCAACAAAATGTTAAACCATTAGCATTGCACCCTAGTGCTCTTGTGCTTAATCTGAAAAGATCATCACACTGAACATGGTTCACTGTTGGTGTGCTGTTTTTACTGTGAAAGACAGAAATACTTTTAATGGTATAATCTGTGTTTTTCTGAGTGTTTGAGTTTTCTGGGTCCCTGAGTCTCCTCGTTGTCCTGTCTTCCTCTTGATTGTTTCCCAGGTGTGTCTCATTCCCAGGTGTGTCTCGTTCCCTGATTACCTCTTGTGTATTTAACCCCACCTCAGTTCTTTGGTCCTCGTCTGAACTATGTCTTACTTGGCGTTTCTCCCCCTGTCGTCTGTGTGCCCAGTCTGTCGTCTCGTCCTTCGTTTAACCGGTTGCTACCAGCGTCAAGCCCAGGCTTCCGCTCGGCCGTGCTGCCCGGTATTCTGGACATTTTGGACTGTGTATTTGTGGACATTCTACCATTAAAATCATTTATTCGCCTCATCCTGGGTCTCCGGCATCTATCTCACCACCGCCACTCCACCCATTCTGACATTTAAGGATGTTTTCCCATCTGCTAGTCCGGTAGACTCGATCAGGGGCCACAACAGCAACATCTGCTCCATCTCCAGCTGCTGCTGTTCTCTTTCTCTCTGCTCTGAGTCAAATCAACCAAAACCTTAGAGCAAACTGTTCCCCTCCTGGCCTGTGGGGGCGCTGCACCAAGAACCACTGATGGAAACGACACAAAATCCTCTGAAGACACTGAGAGCAACTTCCTTCTTCAAACTGTAAACGAAAATTTTGCAGTCAGATTTTAACTGTTTTCTTTGATTGTTGGAAAAAAGCGATCAGACATTTCTAATGCAAGCACTGGACTGTCATGTTAGCTTGGTTGTTTTTACCCAGAATGCCCTACGCTATAGTCTACTTCCTGATATTAGAAATTTTCCCATGGAGGTCATTTTGCCCAGTTTCTCTATCTAATTGTTGAATCATAAACTTTGACCTTAATCCATTTCCAGGTTGATCAGCAGTTCTTGAATTTATTTAGATTTTGTTCTGCTTTTCTAGCTACTTTTTGCCAACTTCATGTGGTCAGAGAGTTTCTAGTTTTCCAAAGAATATATAATAATTCCAGTTGATTTATAATTTACCGAAGGCTATGATGGTCAATAACTGAAATCCTCATTTGAAAATCTGCCTTTAATTACTCAGGTTATCTTTTTTATAGCAATGCAGAAAAATTGTGGATTTATAGTGAGGTAATTATTGCCACCTGTTATTTAATGTTGGTGAATCACAGTAATGATGTTGACCCATTCAATTTTACATTTTTCTTTTTATGGAGGAGAAAATGAGATTTCCAAGCTTCTCTTTTGCTGATGATATAGCTGTTATCTGCTTTTCACTGTACAAAGAAAGGAAGATAAATAATTCAGTCCGTGGGCATCTCCCCTGTCTGGAGACCTCAGTTCAAATCACTGACCAGTGGATGCTGAGTGGCGGGCACGCGCTCCGCTTAATCCTTCCCCATTCTTTACTATAAATTATGCATCAGAAAAAAAGCTTTTTCCACCTCAATGAATGTGTCCCTTAATCCCTGGCTCCTAAAACCTGTTTAATCTGAACTAAGTCATTAAAACAGTAAAAGGATATCACAAAGGACTTTCAAGCGAATTGGCTTAACGGTAACGTGATTAGATCATTGATCTCAGCAAAGCCTTGGGCTTCCAGGTGCGAAATGACTATTTAATGAAATCAGAGAAATCTCGTTACTAGAAAATTACTGATCAAAGTTAAGACCAGGTGACTGAGGTGGTGCTGGTATCCATGTATGTGGGCAAAGGTATTTATTCTCCACATCCCATCATGACACTATGGAGAATGTTTGGTGCTGTAACGAGAAATGATGTTCCTAATCCCTTCCTGGTAATTATTTGTACTGTTACGGATCTTTAACAAGATAATGGATATTCAAGCACAAGACAAGGTGGTTGAGTTATTTTAGAGGAAAATAAGGGAACAGATGTACAAAGATTTACATTAAATAGAAGAAACTATTGAAAAACAACTAGGATTCACAGATAAAAGCAAAAACTATTAAAGTGCTAATTTAAAATTAATAAATAGTGGAAACAACAAATGGTAAACAAATATTGGACCTTTATGTGAAAACTGCAGGAACTGTAATGTTTTCAGTTGTGATTTAAAGGAGCCAACAGTTTCTACACACCTCAGGTTTTCATTCAATTGGATTCAGATTTGATAAAACATGAAAAACAAATTCTGGCTCTGTTTATTTCTGAGCCTGGATCTGCATAACTCACACCTGACATGCAATGCTAACGTATTTTAGATTAATTAATTTTCTACTTATAGACCAATGAGATTGGAAAATAAATCTATTTTTAACAGGAATTTCTGAACATTTATGTTAGGACTTTTTTTTTTTACAGAAACAAGTAAAAGCACCATGAAAACAATTTAACTGACTAAAAAATTTAAATCATATACCTGTTTTCTGTCCTGTTTTGAAAGGAAACTCTATAAATGGGCTTACGGAAGTAGGATGATTCTGTATTTAGTCAATTTTATGTGGAATTGAAATCTAGATCTAGAATTACACCTTAGTTTCTGAAATGCTCCGGCGTTTGCTAGTTAGTCCGTTTTTTAATGTTAATAATGTGTCCAAAAATAATGACTTCTGTGTAATCTGCATTAAGATGGAAGACATTCTGATCCATCCAGTTGCTGATATTATGAACTTGTTTATTACCTGGTGTCTGTAAGAGACTGGTGTAAAGTAAATTTTTAATTATGTGTCATTACACATCTAAAAGATACAGTATTACTCCATATTCTAATATAGGAAGAGCAAAACTGACCCGAGTTTGGTGCCTTGAGGAGCCCCACATTTGATTAAACATAATAAACAATGATGAATCATTCTGTCAATACAGAAATGTTTTTGGATTAAAATCATTCACTAATTTCAGTCCCAACAGTAAAATGATCAGCATGTTGATTTAAAAACACCATAACTGACAGGCTGCAAAATCTCTATAGCCTCATTTAACATATTAATCATGAAACAAAGAACAGCAGGTTACAATGGCAGCGACATCTAACATTTATCAGTGACACAACCTTACCTGAAGTGGAACAATACCTGACATCATTCAGAGGATTACGATTGTTCTCTCCTTTTCTAGAAATAAATAATTATTTCACAGCAGGCCTCTTTTCTAATTAATGAGAAGAGATGAAATATCACTTAATTTCAAATTTAATTACGAGCCATAATATTTCCTTCAATGTATTCCCTGCTAATGCTTTTCAGTTTCCTGCGGCTGATGAATGCGTTGTGTGTTGGGAAGGTGAACATTTACAGTCCCTGAACTGCATTTGAAATTTCTCATGATGGGAAAATTCTGTAGGAGGAGAAAAAAAATGGCTGGAGATGCACAAACACACACACACACACACACACACACACACACACACACACACACACACACACACACACACACACACACACACACA